>CAUYUJ010021149.1:52500-57500 GCA_963575745.1 Prorocentrum cordatum
CCCCTCGGCTTGGACTGGCGCACGCCCCGTCGGCCCTCCGAGAGCCTCCCTCGCCTTAGAAAAGGTCGATGGCGACACACGGCTCCTTGCTCGCGCTCTCTGCTCGTCCCAGTCTCTGCGCATGCGTTTCTGGTGCGATCTAACTGCTGCGCTCCCCCTTTTGCACAGTGGGGGCCCATGCCAAGAAACACCCTGCTCGCCTCCAGGGTGCCCTGGGTGTCTTGGGTTTCGATGGTTTTGCTGTGGAGGGCGCAACGCTCACGCACCAAAAAACCATGGACGTCCGGAGATCTCAGGCTTGGGTTTCTTGTGGAAGGTTTTTTGTGGACTGGCCTCCACTGTGTTTGCCTGGGTCAGGGGCGCTCGCCCACAGGATCTTCATCCCCAGAACGGCGCACCGCCCAGCCCGACGCTCGACGACGACCTCCCCTGCCTTTCCTCCATCCTTCCCTCCTCCTCTTCACCCTGCCTCTCCCCCACCCCCTCCTCCAACCCCTCATTCTGCGCCTCCTCGGTTCACCCCTTCCTCTCTCCTCCTCCTCCTCCTCCTCCGCCTCCTCCTCATCTTCCTCCTCCTCCTCCTCCGCCTCCTCCTCCTCCTCATCCTCCCTCTGGGGAGGGGTCAGGGGGGGAATTTGATCCGCGGGTGTTGGCGAGAGGCCTCCCGTCCTCTCTGCGGGGGTTGGCTGCCTGGACGTTGGACCACAGCACGGCCGCACCCTTGAGGAGGGGGATGAGGACGGGGAGGGAAAAAGGAGGAGGAGGAGGAGGAGGAGGAGGAGGAGGAGGGGGAGGAGGAGGAGGATGTTGGAGGAGGAATGAGTTGTTTCCTGCTCTACGCGGATTACCTGCACCGCGGCGCGCCATCGAAACGGCGGGCCAGCGTCTTAGCATGCTCCTCGGGGGATTCAGCAGCTGGGCCAAACCCGAAACAAAACGGGCTTCCACAATATGTTGTGACTGTCGGCAAAACAAATGCAAACCCGTGGACCAAAACGACGCTAATTGTGATGCGCAAGTCCGCGTCGCTGCCAGCCCACACGGCCGAAAGCAAGGCACTCGCTCCCAAGCCAGTGGGGGCTGGAGGTCGCATACGGTGCAAAGATACTGCAGAATTACGCTACCGAGAAACCCCACATACTTAATTCAAATATTATGTGTTTGCTTTTCATGATCATCTATGCGGGAACCTGCGTTCTAAACCCTCGTCGCGAATGTTTCCCTATATTGTCATCCAACACACTACTGAGTGAACCTCCTCCCTCTTCCCCGCATTCTATCCTTCATCGGGGAAAAGTTCGAGGTGGTCACCGAGGGGACCGCGATGAGAGACCACCCCCTGCGCACCGCCTCCGGTGTCGAGAAAGTGCCACGCCTGCGAGGCCCTGCGGCATTGGCGCGTATGGAGACCGCGGTGAGAGACCACCCCCTGCGCACCCCCTCTGGAGTCGAGAAAGTGCCACGCCTGCTAAGCCCTGCGACATTGGCGCGTATAGAGACCGCGGTGAGAGACCACCCCCGTGCGCACCCCCTCTGGTGTCGAGAAAGTGACACGCCTGCTAGGCCCTGCGACATTGGCGCGTATAGGGACCGCGGTGAGAGACCACCCCCTGCGCACCCCCTGCGGTGTCGAGAAAGTGCCACGCCTGCTAGGCCCTGCGACATTGGCGCGTATAGGGACCGCGGTGAGAGACCACCCCCTGCGCACCCCCTCTGGTGTCGAGAAAGTGCCACGCCTGCTAGGCCCTGCGACATTGGCGCGTATAGGGACCGCGGTGAGAGACCACCCCCTTGCGCACCCCCTGCGGTGTCGAGAAAGTGCCATGCCTGCTAGGCCCTGCGACATTGGCACGTATAGGGACCGCGGTGAGAGACCACCCCCTGCGCACCCCCTCTGGTGTCGAGAAAGTGCCACGCCTGCTAGGCCCTGCGACATTGGCGCGTATAGGACCGCGGTGAGAGACCACCCCCTGCGCACCCCCTCTGGTGTCGAGAAAGTGCCACGCCTGCTAGGCCCTGCGACATTGGCGCGTATAGAGCCCGCGGTGAGAGACCACCCCGTGCGCACCCCCTGCGGTGTCGAGGAAGTGCCACGCCTGCTAGGCCCTGCGACATTGCGCACGCCTAGGACCGCGGTGAGAGACCACCCCCTGCGCACCCCTGGTGTCGAGAAAGTGCCACGCCTGCTGCGACATTGGCGCGTATAGGACCGCGGTGAGAGACCACCCCCTTGCGCACCCCCTCCGGTGTCGAGAAAGTGCCACGCCTGCTAGGCCCTGCGACATTGGCGCGTATAGGGACCGCGGTGAGAGACCACCCCCTGCGCACCCCCTCTGGTGTCGAGAAAGTGCCACGCCTGCTAGGCCCTGCGACATTGGCGCGTATAGGGACCGCGGTGAGAGACCACCCCCTGCGCACCCCCTCGGTGTCGAGAAAGTGCCACGCCTGCTAGGCCCTGCGACATTGGCGCGTATAGAGACCGCGGTGAGAGACCACCCCCTGCGCACCCCCTCTGGTGTCGAGAAAGTGCCACGCCTGCTAGGCCCTGCGACATTGGCGCGTATAGGGACCGCGGTGAGAGACCACCCCCTGCGCACCCCCTGTGTCGAGAAAGTGCCACGCCTGCTAGGCCCTGCGACATTGGCGCGTATAGGTGAGAGACCACCCCCCGCACCCCCTCTGGTGTCGAGAAAGTGCCACGCCTGCTAGGCCTGGATAGGGACCGCGGTGAGAGACCACCCCCTGCGCACCCCCTCTGGTGTCGAGAAAGTGCCACGCCTGCTAGGCCCTGCGACATTGGCGCGTATAGGGACCGCGGTGAGAGACCACCCCCTGCGCACCCCCTCCGGTGTCGAGAAAGTGCCACGCCTGCCGTGCCCTGCGCCATGGCCTGCATAGAGCCTCCTGCCATCCACTGCGAATCCTACACGCACGTCTTGTATATGGCATGGTATGTGTATGTGTATGATGCGTGTGCGGCTATATCGGGACGTGTCTCATGTGGGTGCCCACTATGTCGCGCACACGCCTCAATGGACGCTGCAGTGATCACGCCAGGCGCGCACTAGCGTTGTATGGTGTGTGTGTGTGTTGTGTGCGAGTGTGTGCATGCGCGCGGCCGTATGTAGACGCGTGTCTCATGTACTTGCCGTGCACGCGTTGAGCGCGGGTGAGGAGAGGAAGGAGGAGAGAGGAGATGAGGTGTGAGGTGAGGTGAGACGCGGGTGCGCCGCGGCAGGGAAGAAAACCAGAACCCCACGAAACATGTGGGGAACAACAGCGTGTCTTCCACCTTGGCCTCTGAGCGGGGGTGAAGAAAAAACACGACTCTAAATCATGCGTGCTCGCGAAGCGGGCCATGCGTTACCGCAAGCAGCGCTTGCACAGCCATTGAAACATGCAAAGAGACACACAGGAGCACAGTTCGACGGAGGCGCGCCCGCTCCTCCTTCGGACACGGCCCTGGCTCGAGCACACGAGCAACCGCTATAAGCATACTTGCACGTGCAAGCTGGTAATCGAGCTCCGCGAAAAAGGGCCCCGTGCACATCATGCAATATAAAAGCGAGCTTGGCAGCCTGGTCCGACTCATGATTTAGCCACGTTCGCCACCCACTCGGGGTCTCTGGGCTCCCTGGGGCCTCGGCATGAGACCTCTGCCTGACCACTTCGAGAAAGGCCTAGCCCTGCCTCGCAAAGCCTGTCTAGAATCCACCAAGCTTTCCCCGCAGCTTAGCTCGCTCGGTAATTACAGCGATCACTACCGACAGCGCAGCCGAGCAATCTCCGACATAGGCGCTGGTTCTGTCACCCCGCTGGCAGAACCTCCGATGGCAGCGGGCTCGGCGCACTCGGCTGTCTGCGCACAGTGCCAGGCAAACGCTCTCAGCAGACGGCCGAGCTTTCCCGCGGCAGGACCCTTGCGCACACTCCTGGGTCGCCCCGACCTGCCAGAAGAACACGCAGAGCAGAACATGCTGTGCTTAGGCGCGTCATCAACCCCGCGTTCCTTGCATGTGTCCTTGATTGAGTACAGTCCGACTTAGGCCAAAAGAACATCTCTCAAGAACACGAGACCCCCCACCGGCCAGAACACACAAAGAACATGCAAGGGCACTACCCTCCCCAGGACGCGCGAGAGCATGCAACCGGCACGACGAACCTTGGGACACCCTCCCCGAACGACCTCGACCTTATACCTCGGTCCGACCGCGGCCGCCCCACTTCGACGCCTTCGTTCTCGCGGGGTTGGTCCCGCCTCTTCCCCGCGAGACGAGGGCGCGACGGCCGAGAGCGGGCCGGCGCATCTGCTGCCCACGGCACTCCGCGCAGCTCCCCGCCGGGCACTCCCGCAACCGCCGCTTCCGCACACCCTTCGCACCTTGGCGACGCCGGCATCCGCTCGCGCCCCCAGCGCTCGCCGGGAGGCCCCTCGCGACGCGCCCGGCCGTCGCCCGCGGCCCCGCCCGCAAGGCAGGCCTCGCCAGAGCCGCGGGGGGGCCGAAGCGGTGCCGCGCGCGCGGGGTCGCACGGCCCAGCTCCTTCGGTCCCGTCTGCCAGACAGGCGCCTCGCCCAGGCCTGGGGGCCTGCAGACGTCGCGCGCAGGATCGCCCCGCCCGCCCGCGGCGGCGTCATGGGCACTGCGCCCCCGGGGGGGTGCGCCGCAGGCCGCCCGGCAGGAAGGCCGCACGGGGCCCTCCCAGGCGGCCGGGCCTGTGCCGCCGCCCCCGCCCGGCAGGCGCGCTCGCTCGCCCTGGCGCGCGCCGGAGGCTCCCTGGCGTTGCCCCGCGAGGCCCACGGCGGCCGAGTCGCCCCGGGGGCGTGGGGCGTCGGCGGCAGCGCCCGAAACGCGTCTAGCTGCTGGTGCGAGGGCACCGCGCGAAGCCCCAGGGCTCTCTCCTCAGCCCCCCCCCCCCAATCTGGTCCATGGAAAGGAAAATCGCCGCGCGCCATGCGCCATCGACCCCCACGACCGGCGGCAGCCGGGGAGCCTCAACGT
>CAUYUJ010021149.1:62500-143896 GCA_963575745.1 Prorocentrum cordatum
AGGCGGGAGGAGAACGGCGCAGCAGCCAGAGGAGGCGGAGGGAGGGGAGCAGGAGATGGAGCAAGGGAGGAGGAGGAGGAGGAGGAGGAGGAGGAGGAAGGAGGAGAAGGAGGAGGAGGAGGAGGAGGAGATGGAGAGATGGAGGAGGAGGGGGAGGAGAAGGAGCAAAGAGAGGAGGAGGGGAGGGAACAGTGGGAGCAGAGGCAGCTGCAGCAGCATGCCAAGCGCCCTATGGGAGACCTCCTCCTCCTCCTCCTCCTGCTCCTCCTACTTCTCATCCTCCCCCTGATCCTCCTCCTCCTCCTCCTCCTCCTCCTCCTCCTCCTCCTCCTCCTCCTCCTCCTCTTCCTCCTCATTATCATCACCGTCATCACCACCATTACCATCACTATCACTACTGGCATCGTCATCGTCATCACTACGACTAGTAACACAAGCAGAATCAGAATCGTCGGCATTATCACTGCCGCCGTCACCATCGTTATCTCCACACTCTGATCCTCCTCCGCCTCATCCGCATCTTCCGAGTCCTTCAAATCAGATCCTCGTCCTTATCGGATTCCTGCTTCTTCTCCCTTTTCTCCGTCTCCTTCTCCTCCGCCTCCTCCTCGCCGCCAAAGCCAGGAGGCACGGTGCTGAGATACACGAACAACGTGTAGATGCGGTGGCCTGCCGCAGACCACCCGTACTCGTTGCTGGTATCCTGGCAGGGCCCGTAGGGGGAGGGGGAGGGAAGGGAAAAGGAGGGGTGGAGGGGGAGAGAGGGAGCGAGCGAGGAAGCAGACGAGGAGCAGGGTTTTAGATAGTTTGGGGCTGAAGAGTTCTGGGCGGTCCCACGGAGCTGTAACAAGTTCTGGGGCTCCTTGGGGGGTCCTACAGGGGGAAACGGGGAAGGCAGAGGAGCAGGAGGAGAGAGCAGAGACCAGGAGAAGCATGAGGGTGATCATGGAGGGCTTGATGGGCTCCCTGTGGCTCCAGGGACCTCCAGGGGAGGGGAGAGGGGTGCGCCTGCACGTGTACTCCGAGCTCTCTTGTACGGCGTCCTCCCATCGCATGCCATGTTATGTGTTCGGTGTTGGTACTGTCCTCCTCCTCTCCCTCACTGGTTACTCGCTTAGTGGCTTTGCGTCCTCACAGGCACCCCCAATGTGTTGCCACTCGCTCCTGAGTCGGAATGTATATCACAGCTGTACGGCCAGACCTAAGACAGAAGAACACCCTTCAAGAACATGAGACCCTCCGCTGGCCATATTCGAGGCCTCCCCCAGCATGCACAAGAACATGCAACAAGCACGAAGAATACTAGGGCACCCTCCCCGAACCGATCTCGATCTTATACCTCGGTCCGACCGTATGTTTACATCGAAACGCTGCTATCCATGTCGATTGAAGTTCGCCTAACGTGAAAAAGTCACGCATGATAAACCGAAGCAAGATGTCTCACAAAGCCCTGCTGGCGCGCGAGGCCGCTGATTGCGGCCGTGAGGGGGGTCAAGGGGGGAGGAGAGGGCGGGCAGGCGAGAGGGGGGAAGTAATGGCGATCCCCCAGAGACCTCCCCCCCTTCCCAGCCCCCGCACGGTGCGCGTCCTGGTGGGTGACGTAGAAGTCGCCGCTGCGATACTTCAGGACCTGCATGTACTCGTGGTTGAGCAGGTGGAGGCCTGATCCGGCGGCGCGGCCACGGGGACGGGGCGAGCGGGAGGCCTCCCGTTTTGCAGGTTGCGATCGCTGCTCAGCGTATGTGTTTGGTGAGGGGGGCACCGCCCCAAGTAGGGCGACAGTGGATATGTACAGATCTCGTCGCCCGACCAGGGGGCGACAGCCGCGACGGCACCCCCAAGAAACCAAAGCGAGGCACGACTGCTTCTGGGCGGCGCGGCGCGGCCCGCCGGCAGACCTGCCACGCCGGCGCCCGCCGCCGCAGCGGGCCAAAACAAGTGTTATGGGGGGGGCGGGGGCCTCGCGCCCAGGGGCCGCCCCCCTCGCCCTGCCCCCCTTTGTGCGGCGCCGCGGGCCCGTGACGTTACTGGCCACGCTGTGCACCGCCAGGATCCTGGGGTCCCGGAAGCACTTCGGCACGCTGCAAAACAGGGACTCGGACTTGCGCCTCTGAGAGTGGCCCGCCTGTGGGGGCGAGCAACACATGCGCTCGCTGCCCGATGCTCGGGCTACTTGTTCCCCACACCTGTGTTTGCCCTTAGGGGCCATGCTTATTGTCAAACAACAAAAAAAAACTGGGCCAGTGAGTCGGTGTGGCGGCTATGTTGTCGCCGTCGACGACCCGTCGCCGGCCATCGTCTGGGCCTGTGCGTCGGTTTGGCGTTCATGTTGTCGCCGTCGCCGCCCCGTCGCAACCTCGTCGCGGCCTCGCACACTTGCACCACACAGATGATACCACATGGACTCTCCTTTGCGAAAATGAAATAGGATCTACCACCACCCTGGGGCCAGGATTATCGACCCCCCTTCTAGGTTGTGCAATTTCCATGCGATTATGCCCCATCGTTGGTTCTGAATATGAATACATACTGTCCCAGCCTTTGCCGAAAAAATGCGCGCACACTCTTTCATCAAAGTGCTCAGCTTGCAAACATCATTTTGCGACCAAGACACCAAGTGCACACGCGCGCGTCGTCCCGTGCGATTGCCGAAATCTTTCAAAAAGCTTGTGCTGCGTAAAGATTTCAAATCGACTGTGCCGCCATCATACAAAACACATGGCTGTGCAACATGACTTCTAAACAAGAAATACGTGCGCGAGCTCTTGCGCATTCTTGAAAACACCATTTTCTCAATACGTCCATCAAACGCGACCACACGGGCATCTCGAGCGCGCATGCCGAAATCATTCGAACGCCCTTGCGCGCGTGCTGGGGGGGGGGCACGACCTCTGTCAAATCACACCATGCGGGCCACTCGCGCCCGTCGGCCGCGCTCGCATGACGAAATCGTTCCAAAATCGTCATCGTCGACACGTGGACACCATCATCGTCACCGGCGTGATCAGCATCGGCGCCGTCATTGGCCTTGCCCTCCTCACCGTCATCATCGTCGTAACCGACAGATGCAATCATCATCGTGCTTGCCGTTGTCGTCTTCGCCATGATGCCGCGCCCGCCCGAGTCACGGACTCGCATTAAACTGCCCGCGAGTCAGCGCGGCCTGCGAGACGCGCTGGGAAGTCCCCAGCGGTCAGCGCCACCGCGGCCGCGTTGGTCGCGGCAGACTAGGTGGCCAGTGCGCGCGCGACCCTGCGCCCGCTAGCATGGCTGCAGAGAGGCGCCGACCAGCGCCAAGCAGTCATCGCAATCGCCGCCGCATGGGTTTTGCAAACGGGGTTGCGGGCGGGTGGGCGGGGTGATTGCGCGAGCAGTCGAATTGACAAGTCACTGCGAACCAAAACAACTTGCGTCACATCGATTCTCCTTCCAGATAGAGGATTCGGATCTACCCTCTCCACCCCACGTTTACCGATACATCCCTGGGAAAACGCAGCTGGCATATGATGGTGCCCCACAGCTCATTCGAACTATGAAGACATACCATCCCACGTGTGCACGGTCCCCCCCCATCCTAATCAAATAATAGCATGCGCGCGCAGTCGTTCATCAAAAACCATCCGTTTCAAGGATCCTTCGCAAAATATGGGACGAAATGCGCACGCGCGCGTCGTCGCGTGCGGATGCCGGAATCCGTCAAAAAAAACATTGGGGTCCTGAGGATTTCAAGATCGAGCGCCCTGGAAACATGTTTGGCACACAAAAACGAGTGTGCAACGCTATACTTAAAGAGGTGCGCGCGTGCTCGTGCGAATCCCTAAGAAGACAACTGGTTTTCAACTTTTCCACCAGGTGCGACCATCGAGCGATCCTGCGTAAAAGGCAAGGAAGTATCGACCCGGAGCGCTGGTTTGGTGGAAAAGCCGGCTTTCGGCGCCGAGGCGAGAGCGCCGATCCTGCGTAAAAGGGGAAGACGTATCGAGCCGGAGCGCTGGTTTGGTGGGCAGGGCGGTTTTCGGCGGCGAGCAAGAGCACCGGGCCTGAGTAAAAAAGGAAGAGATATCGAGCCGGAGCGCTGTTGTTGTTGTTGTCGTCGTCGTTGTTGTTGTTGTTGTTGTTGTTTTTGTTGGTGTTGTTGTTGGTGTTGTTGTTGTTATTGTTATTGTTATTGTTATTGTTGTTGTTGTTGTTGTTGGTGGTGGGGGGCCAGTTTGGCGAAACCCCGAAACGCCTGATCGTGAGCCTCGATTTCACAGGAAACGCAGCTGGAGCCTGGGCGAGAGCGCCAGGGCGGATCTACGGGGCCAACAATAATAATTGTCTGGGAGTTAAATTCAACAAAACATTAACAACAGCAGCAGCAGCAGCAGCAGCAACGACGACGACGACGACGACGACGACGACGACGACGACAACAACAACAACAACAACAACAACAACAACAGCAGTAACAGCAACAACAACAACAACAACAACAACAACAACGACGACGACGACGGCGATGACGACAACGACAACGACAACAACAACATCAACAAAACAACAACATCATCGACAACAATCATGTTAAGACAGCTTTTTCTTACTTGATCGCGTGCCACGCAATACGTATATCCCAAAGCCTCGATACCCGCCCTCTTTGTCTTCGACCGTACCCCCTCGGGGGTATATCTTCCTTACCTGCCGCGCACATTTAGCGCAACCCCTAAAACAAGGGAAGGGAGGACGGACGGGGAAAAAGAAGGATGGACCACGCGAGAGGGCCTCTCGGAGCAAATCGCGAGGAAGCATCGAGCAGCAGCCCGTGTCATCGCGGCTGCGTCCCCACTAATTTGACTGAGTTGTGAGGATGTCCACAGCGAGAGCGCTGTTCCTGAGTTCGGGAACCTCTGTGGCCAGGGCATCCCAGATCGCGAGGAAATATCGAACGGGAGTCTTGTCGTCGCGGCTGGGCATCCGCGAACTTGATTGAATTTGGAAGGAGTCTCATGCGAGAGCGCCGTTCATGGGACCTCTGCGGGCTGGGACCTCTGTGGGCGCTTGGGGCCTCTGTGGGCTGCGTTGGGGAGCCTCAGTGGGCAGCGCGCTGGGGCCTCTGCGGGCGCGTTTGGGGCCTCTGCGGGCTGGGGCTTCTGTAGGCTGCGTCGTGGGCCTCAGTGGACAGCGCGCCGGGGCCTCTGTGGGCGCGCTTGGGGCCTCTGCGGGCTGGGGCCTCTGAGGGCGCGTTTGTGGCCTCAGTGGGCTGCGTCGGGGGCCTCAATGGGCAGCTTGCGGGGGCCTCTGTGGGCGCGTTCGGGGCCTCTGTGGGCGTCTTTGTGGCCTCTGTGGGCTTTGTCGGGGGGCCTCAGTGGGCAGCGCGCTGGGGCCTCTGTGGGCGCGTTTGGGGCCTCTGCGGGCTGGGGCCTCTGTGGGCTGCGTCGGGGGCCTCAGTGGGCAGCGCGGGGAAGCCTCTGTGGGCGCGCTTGGGGCCTCTGAGGGCTGGGGCCTCTGTGGGCGCGTCTGGGGCCTCAGTGGGCTCCGTCGGGGGCCGCAGTGGGCAGCGCGCGGGGGCCTCTGTGGGCGCGCTGGGGCCTCTGCGGGCTGGGGCCTCTGCTCTGCGGGCGCGCTTGGGCCTCTGCGGGCTGTGTCGGGGGGCCTCACTGGCCATCGCGCTGGGACCTCTGTGGGCGCGCTTGGGGCCTCTGTGGGCTGGGGCCTCTGTGGGCTGCGTCGGGAGCCTTAGTGGGCAGCGCGCTGGGGCCTCTCTGGGCGCGTTCGGGGCCTCTGCGGGCTGGGGCCTCTGTGGGCGCCCTTGTGGCCTCTGTGGGCTTTGTCGGGGGGCCTCAGTGGGCAGCGCGCGGGGGCCTCCGTGGGCGCGCTCGGGACCTCTGCGGGCTGGGGCCTTTGTGGGCGCGCGCGGAGCCTCTGTGGACGTTGTCGGGGGGCCTCAGTAGGTAGCGCGCTGGAGATTTCGTGGGCGCGCTTAGGGCCTGTGGGCTGGGGCCTAAGTGGGCAGCGCGCTGGGGCCTCTGTGAGCGCTCAAGGCCTCTGTGGGCGCTTTTGGGCCTCTGTGGACTGGGGCCTCTGTGAGCGCTCAAGGCCTCTGTGGGCGCTTTTGGGCCTCTGTGGACTGGGGCCTCTGTGGGCGCGCTGGGACCTGTGGGGGCCTCGGCGCGCTCGGGACCTCTGTAGGCAGGAGCCCCTGCGGGCGCGTGTGGGGCCTCTGTAGGAAGTCGGGGTCTCAATGGGCAGCGCGCTGGGGCCTCCGTGGGCACGTCGGGGGCCCCAGTGGGCGGTGCGCGGGAGCCTCTGTGGGCGCGCTTGGGGCGTGTGTGGGTTGGGGCCTCTATGGGCGCGCTTGGGGCCTCTGTGGGCTGTGCCGGATGGCCTCAGTGGGCAGCGCGCGGGGGCCTCTGTGGGCGCGCTCGGAGCTTCTGTGGGCTGGGGCCTCTGTGGGGTGTGTCGGGGGCCTCAGTGGAACGGGAAGCCTCCGTGGGCAGCGCGTTGGGGCCTCCGTGGGCACGCTTGGAGCGGGGGTTTGGCCCTTTATGGGCTGTGCCGGCGGGCCTCAGTGGACAGCGCGCTGGGGCCTCTGTGGCCACGCTTGGGGCCTCTGTGAACTGGAGCCTCTGTGAGCTGTGTCGGGGGCCTCAGTGGGCAGCGCGCTGGGCCCTCTGTGGGCGCGCTTGGGGCCTCTGGGCAGCGCGGGGGAGCCTCTGTGGACGCGTTTGGCGCCTATGTGGGCTGTGCCGGAGGGCCTGCGGGCAGCATGCTACGGTCCCTGTGGGCTTACTCTGAGCCTCAATGGGTTGTGTGTTGGAGGCCTCAGTGGGCAGCGCGCCAGGACCTCGTTTGCCAAGGGCCTTTGCGAATACGTCTTCCGGAAGTATCGAACGGGAGCCCTTGTCGTCGCATGTGGGCCTCCACCAATTTGACTGAATCATGAGGAAGTCTCGAGCGAGAGCGCAGTTCCTGACTTCGGGGGCCTTCCTGGCCAGAGGCTCTCGAGTAAATCGTGAGGAGGTATCAAGCAGGAGCCTTTGTCGTCGTGGCTGGGCCCCCGCCAACTTGATTGAATTGCGAGGAAGCCTCGAGCGAGAGCGCCGTTTCTGAGTTCGGAGGCATCTCTGGCCAGGGTGTCTCGAAGTAAATTGTGAGGGAGTATGAGCGGGAGCCGTTGTTGTCGTAGCTGGGCCTCCAAGGGCGCACTTTTAGGATCAAGCCAACGCTCGAGCCGGAGCCTCGCTTTCAGAGAAAAAGTAGCCGGCGTCGAGGCGAAAGCGCCCGGAACCGTTTCTGGAGATCAACAATACTTATTCTCTAGAAATGAATATTCAACCACAACAACAACAGCAGCAGCAGCAACAACAACCACAACAACAGCAGCAGCAGCAGCAGCAACAGCAGCAACAACAACAACATCAACAACTACAACAGAAGCAACAACAACACCAACTCAAAAACAACAACAACAACAACAACAACAACAACAACAACAACAACACCACCACAAACAACAAATACAACGACCACAACAACAACAACAGCAGCAACAACAACAACACCAACAACAACAACCACAACAACAACAACAGCCACAACCACAGCAACAGCGACAACCACAGCAACAGCAACAGCAACAGCAACAACAACAGCAGCAACAACAACAACAGCACCAACAACTCAACAACAACAACAACAACAGCAACAACAGCAACAGCAACAGCAACAGCAACAACAACAACAGCAACAACAACAACCACAACCACAACCACAACAACCACAACAACCACAACAACAACAAAAACAACAACAACAACAACAACAACAACAACAATCACTTTACCCGAACGCTCAGTGTTCTCACCAGTGCCAGGGTTTTCATGCGACGCCAGCCAATACCCCCACTTTGTGGGGGGGCAGTGCAAGCTCTACCAAATATCCACACGACTCTTCGCCACCACCCACACCCAGCTTCCCGCCCTATGACGTTCGGACACTTCACTTCGTGGCCTGCGGACGACCGTGGCTACTACACTGGCGTGGAGTACACACCCACAGAAGTTGTTAAGCCTACGTTCGTACACCCACAGAAGTTGTTAAGCCTTGTTAACCCACAGAAGTTGTTAAGCCTTCCACAGAACATCTGTTGCATATGATGCATATGGTACATGATGGGTTTTTGGAGATTTCGGCGTGCGCGCGCGAAGAAAAAACGAATGTGTCCCGCATGGTATTATTTGACAGGGATGATGGCCCTGGCAGGTGCGCAACCGTTGTCGCAGAAGTTCGAAAAAGTTGCTCGCAAAAGCCCGTTTGACAGAAATGTTTAAAAAGTGTTGGGTTTCCTACGAATCCGCAAGAGCGCGCGGGATGAGATTTTGACAATTTTTTGTTGAAAAACCATTGGTTTTTGATGTTTTTATGTTAAAATCGCTGCGAACACTAAGGTTTTGGAAGGATTTCGTCTTGCGCGCGCGAATGTCCACTTTACCTTATTTTTTGCAAGGGATTCTTGAAATTTGATTATATTAGAACAAGAAATGTCATTTTCTATTGTTTTTTGCAAGGGAAAGCGGATTACAACAAAACAACCGGATCCTGTACACACCCTCTTTTCTGAGGCTTCCTCACGAAAATGATGAAAATGTAGCTGCGGCCTAGGCGGCGCAGGGGGGGCGCGCACCAGGGGGCCCAACAATAATTATTCTTTAGAATAAATAATGTTCAACAACAACAACAACAACCACAGCAACCCGCACCGCGGAACTCCACCTCAGCCACGCACCCAGGGACAGTGGATGACCGCTCGGCCCCCTTCACTCTGATTATTACACATGTTCGCCTGAAGCTCGAAAGAGGGCTGAAAGGGGACGCCGCTCTCGTTCACCGCCGCAAGCAGATCGTCCACCTGCTGGTCAGTCAAGAACTTGTCGATATACATGATCCACGGGTCGCGGGAGAGAACCTTCGGCTCGTACTTCTGAGCCCACTCACTCTCCTCGATACGCTTGAACATCGCGGGTACCGAGGTGTCTTGCAACCCACCAGGGGTCTCCCTTCGCTCGCACTTGCCTTTCGGCTTGCCGTATTGGAACTTCTCGTCGAGCTTGGTCTTTTTATTCAGATCCGCCGTCCGTCTGTCCACTTGTACTGGCATCTTCTTCTGCCCACTCCTTATCCGCCGACTCCTTGTAGGGTCACTGGGCACGTGCAGTATGCGCCTGAGGAGTAAGAAGAGTAAGCTACGAGGACAAGGAGGCTATGAAGATAATCAGAAGGCCTGAACGGGAAAGGGAAGGCTGAGAGGAGGGGGAGGAGAAGGAGAGGAGGAACAACTCCACACAGCAATCACACGCACACACAAACGAACAAACATTCACATACACACACACACATACCCTCACGCAGAGTTTCCTCCGCCCGCCGGCGATGTAACATCACCGTCGTGATAGAATATGCACGGGAAGCGAACATATGAATCGCACTCTGCATTGAAGATGGGTACGCCGAACTGGTTTGAGGACGGCGTGCGAAAGGAGGGGACCCCGACCGAACAGCGGACAGGCAGCGAAGAGAAGCGTGACCAACTGAGGGAAAGCGCGGGCAAGCAACGCCTGCGGCGAGGAGGCAAGTGCGACCGTGGCGGCGACGGTTGCGCCAGCGACCGCGCCCAAGAATCCAAGCGGCGAGCAGTCTCGATGGCGGGCTGCGCTCGAAGTCATGAACTGCCTTGTGAAGTATCATGGCTGTCTCCCTCATGCGCGCCTTGAAGACCTGGGGTCGAAAAAATCATGCGGTGCTGCGGGACAGAGCGAAGTGGCGGGAGTGGAGCGGCCAAGGGGGGCAGAGAAACAAGCGCCAGTGGCAGACCAGGCCAGGTGAGGAAGGAAGCGGAAGCGGCCCGTCAGGCCGAAGGAACAGACTCCGCGCGGCGGAGATAAGAGGGACAGAAAGGCAGAGAGGAGGACGAGGAGCGAGAGAGGTGTCAGTGTCCCCAGCCGCGCTCCACAATTGCAAAGGCTGATGCCACGACTCCGGCAGGCCAAGCCCGGTCAACGCGGAAGAGGGCGCAAGAGCCGCCGGACGACTGGATGTGCACGACAGAGGGAGGCGAGGAAAGGCGGCGGCAGAAGAGGCTGTAGCCACCCCCAGAGCGCCAGCGGAGAGCGGCGGCCGAGCGCAGCGACAACCAGCGAGACCAGCCGTCCTGACGAGAAAAGACGCCACCGAAGCCTGCAGGCGGCGTGGGACGAGATCACCGGCGAGCGGCGGCGCGACACCACAAGGACAGAGCCGAGCTTGGCGAGACGGGAGGAGGAGGCGGAGAAGGACCTGAGTAAACTCAAGATGCAATCATCAACGATGCTACAATACACCATCCAGTCCCGAATCCCCCTTTCTCAGTCCCGATTGGTACTCACTCGCGCCACGGCAACGCCCCCTTAAACGTCACTCACTCACGAGCCTGCCAGTCCATCGCGGGCCCCAGTTTGGAAACAAGCGGCCCTCCATCGTACAGCCTCGAGAGATATCAACGCACACAGTCATAACATTCAAGGACGTACCAAGCAAGACCCTGGTGCACACGTGTTATCTTGCGAGGAAGGACCATCTGAGACCACCATGAGCAACTCTCCATCCGAGCAGCCGTTGCACATGTCGATGATGCCACTAAAACAAAAAACAGATGTTCCATGGGACCAGCTTTGATTATGAGGCATCGTCCTCCATCCACGTAGCTGTGAAAATCTTTGAAAGACGTACGGCCACAAGCACACGTTTCACCACCACCGCTCATCCATCCGTGTGGGTGCTGGAGGCGTATCATTCGCACCTGCGTGGCTTAAAAAGACGATAACCACATGTTGGGGACCGCCTCACCTCAACACTTGTGCATTTCAAGACGTGTAAGACACATGCGCGCGGCACGAGAGCGGGAGCCACGCCTTGAACAGGACTCGCCATCCCTCCGCGTCGCTGCTGGAGATTTCCAGCGCAGCGCACGGCCCGCCCTACCCAGGCGCTTCGTGTCGCGACGAGGAGCTACCCGTAAGGGAAAGGGCGGGATGATGTGGCGAGAGCCATGTGCATTTTTTTCCTCTCCTCCTGGTAGAGCTTACAGATCTTGGGACAGACGCTCCACTGTTCTGGCGTGCACCGCTTCTTGAGGGTCACCTTCGTGCAGCTATGGTCCTTGTCGATGCAGCTGTCTCCGTGCAGCCTGAAGCTCCGTGACGAGGAGGAGAGGGATGAGGAGGAGGAAAAGGGGGCGGAGAAGGAGGGAGAAGATGATGATGAGAAGCAACAAGAGCAAGAGGACGCTGGAAAAAGATCGAGGACCGAGGTTGAATGGTTTAAGAATTGGTGGGCCTCCTGAAGAAGGCTCAGAACTTGCGTGACATCCGGGGATCTCCATAGCCCTCTGTGAACCTCCAGGGAGGAGAACAAAGAGGAGGAAATGCTCCTCCTCATCATTACTCTTCTCTTAAAGGGGGTTCGACGTGTGTGCTTTTCTTGGCGTTTGAGGGGGTCCTTTCTGGCACCGCTGGGTCCGCCTCAACCTCCCAAATTCTACCTCCCACTAAGAATCCGCCACCGTGCCCCAGAGGCACGAGTTTGAGTGTCGTCAGGTCCCCTGTTGGATCCCCATGGAGCCTCAGCCCTCAGTCCCGTGGATTCTGTGAAGGCCCAAACCCAGCATTGCCAAATCCCTCTGGGGCGCGTCGCGTGGCCACTGGGGCCCGTCGCGCTGTGCCACGTTACTTTCTCGGGCCCGAGTAGGCCCCGAGATGGGCCAGCAGGGCCCCTCTAGAGGCCCCCGAGATGGTCCGAGACGGCCCCGAGTCGGGGAAAGATCGCTCCAAGACGCCCAAGATGGCCTGAAGACGGCCCTAGAAGATGCCCCCAAAGACACCCGAAGAGGCCTTCAAACGGCCTCCCGAGAGGACCCCAAGAGGCAAACAGCAGCGTTGTTGAATAGATGGTTGAAACATTTTGGCATTCTCGCCTGTTCGGCTTCCCGATGCTCCAAGACGGCCCAGGAGGCCTCCAAGATGGCCCCCAAACGGCCCACGAGGGCCCCAGAACGGCCCAAGAGGCGCCCAAGACGGCCCAAGAGGCCCCCAAGACGTCTCCAAGAGGGAACCCAGACGGGGGACCTGAGTGGACATGTCAAGTCCTCGGCCCCGGGAGGCCCCCAAGAGGCCCCCAGGAGGCCTCCAGGAAACCTCACGAGGCCCCCAAGAGGCTCCCAAGCGGCCCCCAAGAGGCTCCCCAAAGGCCCCACCAAAACTGCCCTCAACAGGCGCCCGAGAGCGCCCCGAAGAGACCTCAAAAAGCATCCCTGAGGACTCTGACCAACAACCCAGGCACGGTGGAGGGATGGGCCGAATGCCATGAAATACCCCAACGGCCTCCCAAGCCATCGAAAACCCTCCCATTCCTTTCCCACCTCTGTTCCAACAACCTAGGTCGTAAACACGCACCGCGTCGTGGAATCACGAAGACCTCATGTCTCAATGGCGCATTCGAACTTCATGTTCCCGGTCGGGCATGACAAGTGTTTCGATGAGACCAACGCGCGGGCCCCAAACAGCGATTCAGTGGTGGCGGCACACCTACGCGGTGCATCCCATGAAATGAAGCCAACGGGGCGCAAGCTGTGGGGCCCAAGACAATACATGGGATATGGGGTGCTACGAAAGACACTACCAAGGGGGTGCAAACGATGTGATCCAACATACGTTGAATACGTGAGGCGCAATTTGTGGGGAGCAACTATGAGGCGCGGTCTACGGGAACAACCTACGGAGTGCAACAGCCAGAATTTGATCAACTTGAAGTCATCAATTCCACTGCCCGTGCGAACATCCCACCCATCCACCCGCAACTTGTTCGCCAAAAGCAGTTCAGCCACGATTGCGGCTCCCGAGCGGGGCTTGCCAGTGCATCTCGACGGCTGCACTGGCGGGCGCACGCTCGAGCGCAGATCGACCAGCTGACCTGGCACAACTGATGCGGCCGCGATGGCGTTCACCGATGGGGACATCCCAGCACGTATTAGAGGCCGCGCTAACGCGCGGGCACACATCAGTGCGGGTAGGGGACTCGGGCAAAGAACAATATCAGGACGACGCCGACAACAACGGCAGTGAGTATAATAATATATGTGGTGGCGACGACGATGACCACGACGACGGCAAGGCCAATGACGGCGCCGATGCCTGTGACGACGATGATGATGACGATGTCCATAATCCAGTGGTGAAGGTGATCATGATCATGATGCTGCTGATGATGATAATGATGATGTTCATCATGATAATGATGATGACGATGATGATGATGATTATGATGATTATGATGATGACGATGAAAATATCAAGAATGATGATGCAAATCCTGTCAATGATATGCGGAGGGGCGCGCGGGATGGGGGGGCGGGGGCGTGCCGAAATGAAAGGGTCGGGGCGGAGGGGGTGCGCTGGCTGGTGGGTAGGGGGGATGCGGAGGGGGCGCGTGGGATGAGGGGGGCCGTGCCGAAATAAAAGGGTCGGGGCGGAGGGGGTGCGCTAGCTGGTGGGTGGGGGGATGGGGCGGGAGAGATGGGGGCGCGCTGGGGGCGCGCTGGCTGGTGGAATGGGTGGATGATGCAGTGGGTGCCGTGCCGAAATAAAGTGGCCGGAGCTATAGACACCCTGTGCAAGATAATAAAAAAGTCGGGGCGGAGCGGGCGCGCTGGCTGGCGGGCGGGGGGGGCGCGGAGGGGGCGCGCGGGATGGGGGGGGCGTGCCGACATAAAATGGTCGAGGCAAGGGGGGGCGCGCTGGCTGGCAGCTGCAGGGGGTGCGGAGGGGCGCGCAGGACGGGGTGGGGGGGGCCGTGCCGATAAAAAACGTCGGGGCGGAGGGGCGCGCCGGCTGGTGGGCGGGGGGATCAGGAGGGGGCGCGGCGGGCGGGGAGGACGTTGAGGGGGGTGGGGGGGGCGCGGAGGGGGCGCGCGGGATGAGGGAGAGGTGCCGTGCCGAAATAAGATGGTTGGGCGGCGGGGGCGCGCTGGCTGGTGGGTAGGGGGGGGGGGGGGCAGAGGGGACGCGCGGGTGGGGGGGGGGCGTGCCGAAATAAAAAGGTCGGGGCGGAGGGGGCGCGCTGGCTGGTGGGTGGGGGGATGGTGGTCTGAGTGGGTGGGGGGGGGCCGTTCCGAAATAAAGGCGGAGGGGGCGCGCTGGCCAGTGGGTGGGGGGGGATAAGGAGGAAGCGCGTGAGATGAGGGGGGGGGCGTGCCGAAATCGAAGGGTCGGGGCGGAGGGGGCGGGCTTGCTGGTGGGTGGGGGGATGGGGCGGGGGAGACGGGGGCGCGCTGGGGGCACGCTGGCTGGTGGAATGGGTTGAAATAAAGTGGTCGGAGCTCTAAACACCCTGTGCAAGAGAATTATGAACAGTCAAACAAATATTCCCAAATGGCCAAAAAAATGCTGCAAACAAATCGCCCCCTGACCATCTAACTATTTTCGGGTACTCCTCCTGTAGAGGGGCACGCTCGACTTAACGCAAGGCGTGGTCTAGGCCCGCCAACGGCGCCTGCAGCTCCGGGCGCACTTCGTCAGCATGAACTTGGAGTTCAGCTGGCACTCGCAGGCCCTCGGGCGTCGCCAGAAACTCCTCCTCCTCCTCCTCCTCCTCCTCCTCCTCCTCCTCCTCCTCCTCCTCCTCCTCCTCCCTCCTCCTCCCCTGCCCCTCCCCCTCTCCCCCTCCCCCTCCACCTCCCACTCCCCCCCCCCCCCCTCCCCTTGCCCCTCGCCCTCCCCCTCCCCCTCCTCTCCCCCTCCCCCCTCCTCCTCCTCCTCCTCCTCCTCCTCCTCCTCCTCCTCCTCCTCCTCCTCCTCCTCCTCCTCCTCCTCCTCCTCCTCCTCCTCCTCCTCCTCCTCCTCCTCCTCCCCTCCTCCCTCCTCCTCCTCTCCTCCTCCTCTCCTCCTCCTCCCCCTCCTCCTCCTCCTCCTCCTCCTCCTCCTCCTCCTCCTCCTCCTCCTCCTCCTCCTCCTCCTCCTGGGGCCGCTTGCGGCGGCGCTTGGGCTTGGCTTGGGAGCGGGACCATTACTCCGATGAGGTGTGAAGGAACCGCTCGAGATTCACTTCGTCCGATTGCACGTTCGACTTGAACCTCCACCACGAGATGGCGACGCTTCTCGGTGAGCAGAGCATTGTGTACATAGTCGACTTGATGAAATGCTTCGACATGAACGACGTGGCCCAGTTGATGTACGAGGCCAAGCAGGTTGGGTTCCCGATGCGATTGGCGTGGATGCTCATCTCACTCTACCGGCAGCCGCGGCGGATCAGGGTCGGAGTGAGCCTCAGCCAGGATGCCATCGTCTACCAGGGCGTGCTGGCGGGCTGCTCGCACGCGCCGACGCTGCTATTCGTGCTGACGCACAGGACCATTCGGCGGCTTTCACAGCGGAGCCCGTCCATCACGCCCCGCCAGCTCATGGACGACACCACTTTGCACTTCGTGGGGTCCGCCGACGCTGACGCGTCGGACCTGCAGACAGCCGCGCGGGATTTCTCGGAGTGCGTCTTCGGCCTCGGCTTGAGAGTCAAGCCGTCCAAATCGGGCTTGATCTTCAACCGCGGGCGGTTCCAGAAGCGGTTCGCCGACAAGGCCCGCTCCCTGGGCTTGCTTCTGCGGAAGTGCATCCGCAACCTGGGCCACGACCTGGTGGGCCCACGGATACGGCGGGAGCAGGCCGACTCCCGAATCAGCGCCCTCCAGGCGCGCCGAAGACGGCTCCGCATCTTGCAGAAGGGCGCGGGGCGCAAGGTTGCGCACCTTTGGAGCACAGGCTTGTCGCCCTCGGTGCTGCACGGCGCCGGGGTCTCGGGCGTCGACGACGGCCGCTTGCGGCTCCTCCGGAACTCGGCCGCCGTGCTGGCGGGCTGGAGCACCGGTGGAGGAGGAGTGACCGCCTACTTGGCCTCGCAGGCCAACGCGAGATACGACCCCATTTTCGAGGCGTCGGTGCCGCTGGTGCTCCGCTACGCGGCCTGGCTCTGGGACAACCGTGTCCCGCCTGCGAGGCTGCAGCGAGCTTGGCTGGCGTTGGAGGCCGACGTGCTGGAGCGGCCGTCTTGGTCCTTGGCCAAGGGCCCGATCGCGGCGACCTGGCTGTCGCTGCGCCGCCTGGGATGGGACATGGTCTCGTCCACGCAGATCCGCTCGGACATCGGCACGGTCTTCAGCTTGCTGCAGGTCTGCCCCGAGGACTTGCGCCACCACCTCTTCCTGGGCATCCAGCGCTGGCAGGGTGCCCGCTTGGCGCAGCACGTGCACCTTCCTCTGTCAGACGGGCGTTTGTGGATGAGAGGCCTTCGCCTGGGCCTGCGGGACTTGCCCGCCAGACAGCTGGGCGCCATCCAGACGCTATGGTCGGGGCGCTGCGTCACGCCCGAGCGTCGCATGGCGCTAGAGGGAGTCGGCGACCCGAAGTGCCGGGCTTGCGGGGCCGCCGAGGGCACCTACGGCCACATGTGGTGCCAGTGCCCTGGCCTGCTCACCCAGCCCGTCGACCAGCCTGCCCTGCCCGAGATCTCCGACGCGACGCTGGAGACGAGGCAGCAGCTGGTCGACCTCGGAGCCGCGGAGAATTGGGAGTCCACTGAGTGCGCGTACGGTATCGCCCCCGTGCCGCACGCTCTTTCTGTGCCGCCCGCTGCATCTGCTTTGCCAGTTCTGGTTCGGGGCGACTCTGTTCCCGATCGCTGGGGCCCCGAAGCCTGCACAGATGGTTCGGGCCTTGCGAGCGCTATGCCAGAGGTGACGCGTTGTAGCTACTCCAGATTTCGTAATAAAGGGAGGGGGGTCTCATTTCGGGGAGGGGTCTCTTCCAGGCTATCTTGGAGGGCCTGGGGGGGTCTGGGGACGATGTTTTGGAGGGTTCTCCCACGGGGGGGGTCTGAAATGGCTTGTCTTGGAGGGTCCAGACCCCCTCCCTTTTATTACGAAATCTGGAGTACGCGGCGGTGCAGTTAAACGACCACCTCCTCCCCGTACGCGCCATGTACGGCGCCCTCCCCGGCATCCAGACGGTCGGGAGAGCCGAGCGGTGGGCAGTGTTTCGCGTGCTTGAGCACGCCCCTCGCCGCATCGAACACGTCGTCGCGGACTTGTCGTCGTTGGTCGTCGAGGGGTCGTCGTGGGATCGGTCTCTCGAGTCGGCGAGGGGCAAGCACGCTCGAATCTGGCGCAACTTTGTTCAGGTGCGCGGGTCCTCAGGTCCCAATGTTTCTTGGGTCCCCGCCCACAAAACCTTAGAGGCCCCGGAATTGGGGATCCCCCTCAGGTGGTGGGTGGGAAACATGTGGGCCGACTGGTTCGCGAAGCTCGGGGCCCACCAACACGCGGTTTCCCAGGGTTGTTGCGATTTGTTGGCAGCCGAGCTCAAACGGGCTCGGGCCATTCTGCAATTCGTGTCCTGGGCCGTCGTTCGGGCGATGGATCTGGACCTCTGGCACGACGGGCGAGCTGCCTGGGTAAGGAGGCCTCCCGTCCCGGTGCCCGCGAATGCTCTCGGCGTGGTGCAGCACGACCTCGTGTGGGTCGAACCGCGTAAGGAGTACCGTTGTAAGGTCTGTGCCTGTGTGACCCGCACGGACGGGCACTTGGCGCACCTGCTCTCTGGCAAGTGCTCCCCTTCTCCGACCGACAGGTGGAACTCACGACAAATTTTCCTGCAGTCGGGCTTGGTCATCCACGATTTTCGGGGTCGTGTTCGGGGCTCCGTGGTTTCCCTGGCCTTGGCGGCCGCTGATGCGGTCCTGGGGCCGACGGCGCCGATCCCCACGGAGGACCAAGATTCCGTGTTGGAGCTGTTCCGCGAGAGGGCACGAGCCTCTCGCGCACGGCCGTGTCGTGATCTGCACGAAGTGCGGGGCTTCCTGTACGGGAGACTTTGGGTGGGCGGGAGAGAGCGGTCTCAACGTAGATTGCACTGGCCCCCCCTCCGAGCCTCGGGCCATTGCTGGTATTCGAAGGAGAG
The DNA here is from genome assembly GCA_963575745.1 of Prorocentrum cordatum. Lineage (NCBI taxonomy): Eukaryota > Dinophyceae > Prorocentrales > Prorocentraceae > Prorocentrum > Prorocentrum cordatum. The sequence goes on from CAUYUJ010021149.1 coordinate 80,518, forward strand.
TCGGCAAGGTCCAGAAGGGGCTTCACCCGAAATCAGGGGCCCCCATTACTTAATCATTTAATTCGCGCCTCGGGGTCGTCAGGGCCGGCCGCCCTCCCCAGAGGCGACAGGTCAGACACAGTTTTGACTCCAAGAGTGCGCTGGACACGATAGCTTGCACCGCGTCGGCGGCTCAGATTGCCGTAGGGGGGCAGGATTTGTCCCCCGAGTTTCGGCCACGTTCGTAGGACTGCCTTTTTGTACCGAAGCTGCTGACGAGTCGTAGGCGGTCCACGTAATCATGTTTTGTGCTTCTCTTTCTGATTCCAGCCAGTGCCCGTTTTTGGGCATCGGACTGTTGGGCGCCGTGCCTCCTCCTCCTCCTCCTCCTCCTCCTCCTCCTTCTCCTCCTCCTCCTCTTCCTGCCCCTCCCCTTCCCCCTCCCCCATCCCCCTCCTCCTCCTGCTCCTCCTCCTTCTCCTCCTCCATTCCTTTTCCTTATAAAGAACTTTCCCCTGTCGCACCCCGAGGCCAGTTTTCAGGGCGGGCCGGGCGTTTCGCCTGAGACTTCCTCACCGTGTATGATTCTGAAGCTTAAAAAGTGACAACAAACTTACAGATGGATGACGGGTGGTTTTCAAACTTTAGCTATCGCTTTAGCGCCGCGCACAGTCGTTTCAACAATTTCACGGATTGAGGGCGGATGGTTTTCAAAACGTGGCTCTCGCCTTTGCGCCGCGCACATTCGTTTTTAAACCTCGCAAGAGTTTCACGGATTGAGGGCGAGCCGTTTTCAAGATGTGGCTCTCGCATGAGCGCCGCGCATATTCGTTTTAAACATGTGCAATGGTCTCACGGATTGAGGGCGAGCCGTTTTCACCATGTGGTTCTCGCCCTAGCGCCGCGCACATTCGTTTCAGAAATGTGCAAGACCTTCACGGATTGACGGCGGCTCCTTTTCGAAATGTGGCTCTCGCCTGTGCGCTGCGCACATTCTTTCATATATATATATATATATATATATATTGAAAGAGCTTCACATATTCCCATGATCAACGTACCAGAAGTGCTGTCCTGGAAGGATTCAGGATGACGTGGGTGCAACAGTCATGTTGATTCGCGGTGTTCGCATCCCCCAAATTGCGTTCTGGCACGATTCAGGATCGTCAAGACACAGCAGTTAGGTTGATCTGTGGCGTTGCAATCCCGAGAACCATATTTTGGCATGCTTCAGGGTCTTCAAACGGTTGTCTTCCAACGAGGCAGTTCCCTCAATGGAAATGAACCGCTGTGGGGGGCTATGAAGAGGGAACGTGGAGGGAGGGTTTATTCCAACATCGTTGAAGACTCTTGGATTCACACTGGTCCTCCATCTCCTGCTCCTGCTCCTCCTCCTCATCCTCCTCGTCCTCCTCCGCCCCACCCCACTTCCGCACTGGGCCCCCTCCGCGACGAGGAGGAGCACCAGGGCGACGGCGGAGAGTTCCAACCCTTTCTGGCGGGTTCCGCGGAGGCCATCGATGTATCACGGTCATTTCGAAGGGCTCCGGAGAGGAAGTAAGGGAGGGAGAGATGCAGGGAGGGTGGATGGGAGACAGGAGAGGGAGGGGTTGGATGGAACGAAGAAACGAATGACCGCCAATGCGTACGGCGTCGGGGCCTTGTCTGAGACCTGGTGGGCCAGGCTGTGGCCTCCAGGCTCTGAGGCGCGTGGTAAGCCCAAAGGTAGCCCCAGGGCAGCCCAAGGTGGCCTCCGGACGGGCCGAGAGGCCCTTCAGACGGCCCGCCGCAAGAGGACCCCCAGCAGGGCCTCAGAGGCCCAAACCATGTATGTTCCAAATGTGTTTAAATGATTTGCGCGTCTTCACACTTTCGGGTTTCCTTCAGCTCCAGATGGCCCTTGAGGCCTCCAAGATGGCCCCAAGACGGCCCAAGGAGGACCCCAAAAAAGGCCCAGGAATCCTCCAATACGGCATCAAGACAGCCCAAGCGGGTCCCTAGACGGCCCAAAGAGAGCCCCAAGCTGGCCCAAGAGGGCCTCTGGAGGGACCCAAGACGGCCTCAGAAAGCCCCTCGACGACCCCACGACGACCGCCAGAGACGCCCCAGACGACCAAGACGGCCCCAAGACGGCCGAAAGTGGCCCAAGGGGCCCCCAAGACTTCCCCACAGGAGTCCAAGAAAGAACGGATAAAAGAGAGGGAGACGACGAAGATGAGAATAGAACCCCTGACACAACGCGGAAGAGCGTGTCACGTTTTCTGGCTATCCCAAGGCTCGGGACACGAGGTGCGGTTTCGACACCCGATTTGAAGGCGCGAAGCGCCCCAGGCGGCACAGACGTGCTGAGACCGCCTTGGACCAATTGCATGTTGAAGGCAGCCGCACGTGGACCCCATACCGCACAGTCTACAGGTCCAAATGCTGGGGATCCTCAGCACACCAGTCGAGGTTCGGTCTTCGCGAGCGGGCTCGAGGGACTTGAACCACGAACCCTTATGGTGCATCCCCCCCGCCTCCGGTTCCGATCGATGAGGCGACGGGGACAGGGCTCGATCTCGCCGCTGGTATTGGGACCAACCTGAACGACCTCCAGGGACTGTCGATGCGCAAGCCCGGGCCTTGTCAGGGGGATTGGGCCGTTCCCGACGTCCTTGCCCAGGCCTCGCACTGCTTCTTGTCCTCGTAGAGGTCCTCGTCGTCGAGGCCTCCGCCAACTTCACCGGCGCCACAGCCAGGGCTTCCAGCGGGGCACGTCTCGTCATCCTCCGCCCTGCGGGCCCAAACCTTCGACGTCGTGATCTGGTAATTCGGGTGTGTTTCCTCAACTTGGGGCCGTTCCAGGCCATGGATCGTTCGGAAGCGGCCTAGGCCAACAAACGAAAAACCCCAGCAGGATGTCGGCAAGTCTGGGGGCCTCGTACTGACGTTTAAGAAAACGAGGACGTCGAAGCTCTGGGAAGAGTGATGGGCCAATTTCCACCACCACTACCATACGTAGGACGGGGGAGAAGGGAGGATTGGGAGGTCCTCCTCCTCCTCCTCCTCCTCCTCCTCCTCCTCCTCCGCCTCCTCCTTCTCCTCCTCCTCCGCCTCCTCCTTCTCCTCCTCCTCCTCCCCCCTACCTACCTATGGTAGCGGTGGTGGAAAATCGGCCCATCACAGAGGAGGGGGCACAGGATCGTGAAGTTCAGGCAGGATGCGAGCAGAACTGAGTGCGGACAGCTCTGGGATCTCCGAGCGCTGGCTGGCGGGCCCAGTGGACGTGTCAGGCGTCGCGACCGCTCCCGGGTGCTCTGGGGCGCTGTGAGAATGCCCTGGGGAGCCCTGCAACGATGACCTGTTTCTCCTGGGGCGGCCCCAGACAAGGCTGAGGGGGGACTAGAAGAAGAAACAACTGCAGAAACATATAAATGTTTGGCGGCCCGCACGAGTTTCTTGAATCTGCGCTGAACCCCCCGCGGAGCGCTCCAGGGGCGGCGCCGGAGGCCGCCAGGGGGCTCCAGCGCCGATCCGAGAAATCTGCGCGGAGCTCCGAAAGCTTACGCTTACGCAGATCATCTTCTTAGGGGGTAGGAGGAGGACGAGCAAGGTGACGAGGGCGGGGATCCTGCAGCGCACGGCCTGCTGGCAGCACTCCAGGGCGAGCACGAGCACGGGGAAGCGCAGGCGCCGCATCCCGGCGAGGACTGGCCCGGAGCTCGCTCGCCGCCACGGTGGAAGAAAAAGAAGCTCGAGCGAACGCGGCAGGTCAGATGACGGTTCTGTGGCAACTCATGGGGGCATCTCATACCATCTTGCTTGCTCCTGCGACTCGACGCTAATCGACGCTTAATCGACGCGAAATCGACGCGAATCGACGCTAACCGACGCAAAGTCGGCACAACATCGGCGCTATCTCATCGACCATCGGACGCAAAGACGGAACCACAAGGGCACACAAGGCTCCCACCATTGGCTGCCGAAGGTGACGGCAACTGCGGTGCCAGTGGTGCCAGCGATTGGCGGCGAGCACAAGGGGGTACACGTCGTTCATTTCTAATCGTGCTCATTTCTAATTGTGCTCGTTTCTAATTGTTCCTGGCCCCCTAGTGGCCAGGAAGAGGCCCAGGATAGAACAACTAGAAATGAAAGGATCTTGGCCCCAAAAAAACCAAAGAACTTCCGAAGAATTAGAAATGAACCATGTGTAGGGGGAGGGGGAAGGCTCCTTAGCAGGAGGCTGCGTCTTAAAAGACTCCCCCCCTCCCCCGATATATCTATATATACATACATACATACATACATACATACATATATACATACATACATACATACATACATACATACATACATACATACATACATACATACATACATACATACATACATACATACATACATACATACATACATACACATATACACACACATATGCACACATATATATATATATACATATACATATACACATATACACATATACATATATATATATATATACATACATATACATATATACATATATATATATATATATACACCACCCTCCGCGCGTGGCCGCAGCGACGGAGGCCTTCCGGCACGGGCCAGCCGCCGCAAGCCCGGCAGCGACGGCGCGGACGGCCGGGCACGCGGCGCGCGAGACGCCACCGAGTGCGAGCGCGCCCGTGGAAGATCCCGGGCCTCGGGGCGTCGTGGACAGCACCCATCGCCTGGCCTTTCTTGTCCACGGCATCTCGGAGGCAGATCTGTTTTTCTCGCTCCCCCGCCTCCTCGACTGCACGTCGCCCACGGCAGGGCTGCGCCGCAGCGTGAAGCGGAGAAGCGGAAGGCGGCTGTCAGCTCGCAGACCACCGTGCGCAGAGTGCTCGAACGAGCCCTGGCACAGAGACAGACGACCAGAAGCGAGGCGGCAGCAGGGGGAGGCGAGGAAACAGCAACGGGACAGGGGCGCGCTGCACGTGCCTGCGCACGTCGCCACAGACTTCGCAGGAGGCGGACCGCAGAATGGTCCCCCACGGGCGCGCCAAGAGGAGCCCGCGCGTGCGCACACCGACCAGGCCTGACTGGTGGCACTCGCACTAAGGGACCCTGGCGGGTAGGAGCAGGCCAAACAAAAGACACAGCAGAGGGGAAGGGACGAAGGGCAGACGAGAACACCAGCAACACACAGCAGGGAAAGTCCGGGCAGGTGAAGTCTATCTCCGACGTCGCTGCGCGGCGGCTTCGCGCCACGCGCGAGCCCACCGTGGCAGGCAGGCGGGCAAGCCCAGCGCAGGGGGACCACTCTCGGGCTCCGGGGCCGTGCAGAGACAACCCGCGGCAAGAAGCTCGCCCCAGGGATAGGGGGCGAGAACTCCAAGGGCACACGTCGCAGAAAAAACGGGCTTCGGAAGCCTGGGATGGAGAAGCGGTTGTGCATGCGACGGAGGTAGCAGTGAGATGGTGAACGCCAGAAACCCGGAAGGCGCCAGCACGTGCCTCTCTTGAAGGGTCCACCTTTGCTTCTGCTGGCATCCGCCGCACCAACACCAGCTTCCGCTGGCGGTGACGCCCTCGCTTGATTTGCCCAAGGCTTCTGGCAGGCCTTCAACTGGCTTCCGCCGAGAGCGCCTGGGTCGAAGGACTCCTATTCCTAAGAGAGCAGGCCCTATTAGCGCGGTCCAGATGACGCCCGGTGATGCATGCGTTTATCCCAAGCCGCCGCCGACGACGTAGACCCGAAGAGCTCTCGCCACCATCCCGAAGACCGCTTTCTCCCCCAGTCACGTTTTCGACAATCCCGGACCCGAGAGCGGTCCGCAGACACCCAAATTGCAAAACATACCGTGATCCACCTCCCTAATCCTCCTCCACTCTCCTCCTCCATCCTCCTCATTCTACTCCGTCCTCTTCCCCCTGCTCCCTCCTCCCGCTCCTCCGCAATACCACTCCTCTATCTTCTCCTCCTCCACCTCCACCTCCACCCCCACCTCGCCCGCATCATCAGAACAGTCCGTCTCCACATCCCGCATATGTATGTTTCCTCATCGTCATGCTCCTCAACATCATCCTCGCTAACGCTATCAGCGAGCAAAGAAATGTCCACTCGAGTAGCGTGCACGACAGCTCCTCCTCATCCTGCTCCTTCCTCCCCTTCCTCTTCCTCTGCCTTCCTCCTCCCCCCCCCATCTTCTGCATCCTCCTCATCTTCTTCCTCATCCTCCTCTGGCTCCTCCTTATCTTCCCCCTCTGGCCCCCAGCCCCTATCCCCATCCACGCCATCCTCATATTCTTCTCATTTTTCTGTTTCTTCCTCCTCCTCCTCCGCCTCCTCCTCATCATCATCATCATTATCTTCTTCATCAGCATCAGCAGCAGCAGCATCATCAGCAGCATCGTCATCAGCAGCCACAGCATCAGCATCATAATCAGCAACATCATCAGCAGCAGCAGCATCAACATCATCATCAGCAGCATCATCAACAGCATCATCGCCGCCACCACTTACAACAACAACAACAACAACAACAACAACAACAACAACAACAACAACAGCAGCAGCAGCAGCAGCAGTATCATCAGCATCATCATTCGCAGCATCAGCACGATCAGCATCATCAGCAGCAGCACCATCATCGTCAGCATCACCATCATCAGCCGCAGCATCATCATCAGCAGCAGCATCGCCATCATCATCATCGGCATCAGCAGCTTCAGCATTCACAACATCATAATCATCAGCAGCAGCATCATCATCGTTATCATATTTATCATCAGAAGCAGCAGCAGCATCATCGTCATCATCACCATCACCATCACCATCGCCAGAACCACCATCAGCAGCAGCATCAGCATTCAATTCCTCTTCATCCTCCTCAGTCTCATCATCATCAGCATCATCTCATCGCCATCACCATCACCATCACCATCATCATCATCATCCTTATCCTCCTCATCATCATCAGCATCAGCATCAGCATCAGCATCAGCATCAGCATCAGCATCATCATCCTCATCATCATCATCATCATCATCATCATCATACTCATCATCGTCATCATCATCATCATCATCATCATCATCATCATCATCATCATCTGCATCATCATCATCATCATCATCATCATCATCATCATCATCATCATCATCATCATCATCATCATCATCATCATCATCATCATCGTCATCCCTATCCCTAATCCCTCCCTTATCATCCGCTTCTTCCCAATATGTCACCTCCTCTTCCATCGCATCGCTTACTCCAAGTGACGCTTCAGGGTCACGTCGACGCGCGCCCAGCGAGCGCAGCGGGGAGGGAAGGGCGAACGAGATATCCTCGCGCGCCTCGCAGCGATAATAGAGCGAGGGGCGGTGACGGCCCAACGCGAAGACGAGAGGCCCGGGAGGAGGGGGAGGAGGTGAAGGGGGGGGGGAGGGAGATGGGAGGAAGGATGGAGGATGGAGGGAGGAAGGAGGATGGGGGCAGAGAGGAGACGGGAGAGCCGAGGAAGAAGTGGGGGCAGAGGAGAGAGGATGGAGGATGAGGGCAAGGAGGAGGACGACGACGAGGAGGAGGACGAGGTGGAGGAGGAACGCTTTTGGAACGTGTTGAACAGCACAGCGTGCAAGGCGGGGCAGGGAGGAGGAGAGAGGAAAGCGGCGGGGACCGAACCGCCCGCCACGCCCGTGCCTGCGGACCACAGGCACGCCCAGCACCTCCGCCCCCTCCGAACGGAGGGTGCGGAGGGTGCGCCGACGGGTGGGTGGGCGACCGTGTTCGGTCGCCGCGAGGTGGAGGGGGAAGGACGAGATGAGAGGGAGGGAGGGAGGCTACACGGCTACGCTCCTCCAGGGCACGAGCCCGGGCGGTGCAGCCTGAGCCGCTCTGCTCGTCTAGCCCCTCTCAGCACCCGGCTCGGAGAGAATCCGTGGGGCCAGGCAGCGTGAAGAATCCGCGTCGAACTGTGGGGCCACGAGCACTGCAGTGGGCGAGACCGCGAGAGCGGCAACAAAAACAAAGAAGGCAGGGAGGAGGACAGAGGACAGAGGAGTAGGAGGAGGAGGGATGGAGGGAGGAGCAGGGATGGACGAGGAAGGAGGAGGAGGAGGAGGAGGAGGAGGAGGGGAGGCAGGAGAGAGCGGGGATGAAGACAGCACAACCCATCCCCAACCGCCAACCAGGACCCACACTCTTCACCAGGTGGTCCAGGGGGTCCTGGCTGGAGGAAGGGGAGGGGGGCAAGAACTCCCCCCCAAGAAAAAATCATCCCCCTGCCAGGGATCCTTGGATCACCAGGTCGGGAGTGGGGCTCCTGGCTGGGAGTGGGGGTCGGCTGTGCTGCCTCTCACGGGAAGGCGGCATCGGCAATGGCAAGAGAACGAGGGGGTGGGGAGTTCTCGGTGGCAACTCATGGGAGCCTCCCATAGCATCTTGTCGGCTCTTGCGAATCGACGCTAACCGACGCTCAATCGACGCTAAATCGACGCTACATCGACGCTAACCGACGCTAGATCGGCGCTACCTCATCGACCACCAGACGCTAATCGATGCGAACCGATGCCAAAGAGGAAACTGAGATGGCATACCAGGCTCCCATGATTTGCCACCGAGGGCCTTGGCCGACGTAGGCCCTAGTGTACGCGGCAGGTCGCGCCTGCGGGCGCTGTGCCCTGAGGCACACGCCCGCTCCTGCGTCCGCGAGATCGAGAGCTCCGCCCACCCCCCGCCCCCCCGCCCCCCACCCCCGCAGCCGCCCACGAGGAAAAAGAAGGCGCCGTGCACGTCAGAGGTGCACGGGCAGGAAAATGAGCGCTGGCATGACCGCCAGCCGACCGCAGAGAAAGAAGGCGAGAAACAGCGACACTCTCTCGGCATCCTCGGCTCCATGGGCACAGAACGTAAACGCAGCGGGGCGCGAGGGCGCGCCGTCGCCTGTTTCTTGTTCCACGTGCCGTGGGGTGCGGAACGGCTCTTCACGCGAACGCCAGCGGGTCGGGATGAGGAGAACAAGGGAGCAGAGGCCTGAAGTATGTGAAGGGGGAAGAGAGAGACCAGACAGGACATGACCAATCGGGCGCGCCCAGTTTCCGCCCTGTGCGGCCAAGGGGGACCCGATATCAAGAGCCCTATGGGCGTAGGTGTTCGAGGAGGGTCTTTCTTCGAACCCCATTATTCGCCTTCGGGGAGGGGTTTACCACTGCTCTGTAGTTAGATACAAGCACACCCTCTCCCCCCACCATCCTTATCAAACAATGCGATATGCACGTTGCGGTCAAATCTTGGACCGTGCGCGGGGGGGGGGGGGGGGCGCGTTCAGTTCACGGCTCGGAGTGGGCGGGGGCAGCAGATTGCCTTGTGCGTGTAGGCCCACCACCCCTATCAATGCAGAGTGTCCTTTGCGGCAAATGGTTGCAGCATGCGCGGGGGGGGGCGAAAACTTTGCAGTGCTTGTTCACAGGGATGGTAGGGGCGCCCGCACAATGTTGTCCTGTGCGCGCGGTCCCACCATGCCTGCCCAAAACACAATCAAAGTGTCTGCGGGCGCACGCGCCATACACAATGCTGACAACCTAGCCGCCATGCCGCTTTGGCTTTCGACACGGACGGTGGGGGTCGGCATGCTTCCCGATACATGCGGTCACGTGAACTGGCGCACCTGCACTGAGACCCGGGTGCTAAGGGGTGGTTGTGGGAGAGCGAGACGGCTTGAGGCTGTCATTCGTGGTAGTCTGGCCCTCCCCCAACTCACCCCCTCCCCTGCGGTCCCCTGCGGTCAGGACCAGGGATTCGCGAGGAGGCGTTAAACACGCCACCGCCGACCCTCCACATCCACACCCCCTCCAGCCTCCCTCGAACCACCTCCCATCCACAATGCCCTCGCCACCTTCCCTCCGCCCTCCCTTTCGTCCCCCTCCACCCGCCACCCCCTCCCAAAAGATGCCAGGAAATCCCGAGGGACCCCAAAGATCGCTGAGTTCACCCGTGCCCCCTTCCTATTTCACAATCTGCTCATATTCCAACTGCCCGACAACCCGCATGGGCATTGTTTCGGGATGTGCTGGCGCGGCCACGCGATGCGACAAGAGCTCCCCCCCTGAGGAAAGTGGGCTTGCGACGCAGCCCTCCATTGGAGCAAGCACCACACACATACACAAACGCGCGCACACAAACACGAACACCGATACACACACACACACACACACACACACACACACACACACACGCACGCACGCACGCACGCACGCACGCACGCACACACACACACACACACACACACACACACACATATGCACACATATGCACACACACATACGCGCAGACACACACACACACACACACACACACATACACACACACACACCTACGTATACACACACGCGTGTTTTGGCGGTCGCGGCTTCGCGCGCAGCGTCGGGGCGGAGTAAAAACTCAAGCCACACACGCACGCACACACGCACACACACACACATGCACACACACACACCTCCGAACCAACAAGCATGCGCGCATCCCCGTCTAAGAGGAAGAGAGGGAGACAACAAGCGAGGTACGCTCACGTCATAAATCATATCAGAACACTCCCACCCATCCGTCCTCGTTGCGTTGTTGATCGGTCCGCCGACGCGTTTTGCACAATCGGAAACATGGAAATGGTTAGATTGGAGGAGGTGGTGGCGAACAGGGGGGATAAGCAAGAGGAAAAGGAGGAGAAGGAAAGATGACGAGGACGAACAGCAGCAGCAAGAGCGGAAGTGGAATGAGCGGAAGGAGGAGGACCAGGGGAAGGCGGAAGAGGGGAAACAGGAGCGGGTGGCAACGACGAAGAAACACTTGGATCCACAAACATGGCCCGCGCTGACGCGCGAGCGCCATTCTGAACAACGGGAGCAGAGCGCCGATCCGAAAATGAGGCCCACACTGCAGCGGGGACACCATTTTGAAACACCGACAACAAGGGGAATCCACCAAAACATATTAACAAAAAAATGTTGGCCAGCCCGGGCCCCAAACCTTTGATGTCTAGCAGTTCTCTCTCTCTCTCTCTCTCTCTCTCTCTCTATATATATGATAAATACGTGTAGTCATGTATGTGTGTATGTACACCTTGCACAACGTATGCGGGGCCATCTATGTAGTGTAGGATACATGTGGCGCAATCTCCAGTATGCACCTTACGTGGTGCAGTTCTACTTTGCCCACTATAGGATGGGCAACCTACGAAGTGCCATCTACGCAGCGCAATATATCGTGTGCAACCTATGTTGCGCAACCTATGTGGTGCAATCTACGTGGTGCAGTCCACCCTGCCGAACTTGAAGTTGACAACTCCACTGCTCGCGCAATACTCCCACCCACCCGCCCGCAACCTGGTTTGCAAAACCCATGCGGCGGCGATTATGATGACTCTATGGCGAAGGCTGGCGCACCGCTGCTGCCGCGCTAGTGAGCGCAGACTCGCGCACAGGGCGGCCAGCTAGTCTGGCGCAACCGACGCGGTCGCGGTGGCGCTGACGTGTGGGCACTTCCCAGCACGTCTTGCAGGCCGCGCCGACGCGCAGGCACTTCTGTGCGATGGATCGGGCGGGCGTGGTTTCATGGCGACGTCGACAAGGGCAGACACGATGATGATAGTAGCGATGTTGGTGACGATGATGGCAATGACCACGGCAAGGCCAATGACGGCGCCGATGCTGATCACGCCGATGACGATGATGGTGTCCACTTATCGATGCTGAACGTTTTGGACGGATTTCGACATGCGCGCGCAGCCGGCGGGCGCGAGTGGCCCGCATGGTAAGATTTAGAAAAGATCGTGCCCCCCCCTCCAAGCACGCGCGCAAGGGCGTTCGAATCACGCGCGAGAGGCCCGCTTGATCGGATGTGATGAACATGTTGGAAGCCCTGTGGTTGTCTTAAGAATTCGCAAATGCGTACACGCAGACCTTTTATTGAAAAACCGTGGTGTATAGTCATGTGCCGATATTGTTGCTCGGGACACTCGATTTTGAAACGCTTGCAAAACCCAAGGCTCATGAAGGATATCGGCATGCGCGCCCGACGACGCGCGCGTGAGCACCTCGTCCCAATATGATGCAAGTGAGTTGATGCACATTGATGGTTGTTGATGAACGAGCGCGCGCCCATAGTATTATTTGACAAGGATGAAGGGGAGAGCACGGCCTGGCTGGAAAGGGGGAGCACGGCCTGACTGGGATGGGCTGGGATACACAATGGGGCAAAATCATTAATACGTTGCACATCCCCAGAGTGGACCGATAAGTCCAGGGGGGGGTAGATCCGAATTCCTTGCGGGGGAGGAAAACACACGTTGTGGCATCCATGCTGGGCAATATATGGTGTGCAACCTATGTTGTGAAATCTAGGTGGTGCAATCTCTGTGGTGCAATCGATGTTGTGCAATCTAGTTGTGTCATACCCACCCTCCCTCCCTCCCTCTCTCCCTCCCTCCCTCCCTCCTTGTTGCATAATACCCTCCTACACCTGTGAAGCCCAATACATTGCAATCCGCATCAGCAACGCCCTTGTCTTTGCATCCTCCGCCTCATGATCCTGCTCCGCCGGCTCCTCATCCTCCTCATCATCATCAGCACCCTCCCCCATCATCCATGATTTGTGCCAGTCTGGTTGCTCTGAAATGCGGCTGCGCCAGCAGTGTCGCGTCCCCTTGTCCACCTCCTGCCCCTCCCCCCATTCATCCTCCTCCTGGAATGTCCTGGACGTTGCCCTTCAGGAAGCTCACCGCCATGTGCTCGAGGATGCCCTCCTTCACGTCCTCCAGGCTGTAGTGGTCCTCGTGGAGGATGCGCTCGGCCTGCACACGCGGCCAAGGAGGAGCAGGAAGAAGAGAGGGCGCGGAGGAGCGGTAGCAGCAGGAGGCGGAGCGGGAGGGGGAGGCGGGGCGAAGGAGCAGCGCCGACAATGAGACAACCTCAGCAGCACCACCTCACCTGACGAACGGACAACACATTGTTTGCGTCGGTGGCTGGGCAGGGGTCGTCTGCGCTGGCGGAAGAAGCTTACTAAACGGGGGCACCGTTGTAGCGAATTGGCCAGCATGCAAGAAGGGGAGGGGGGACAGAGCGGGCGGCCGCGAGGAGGGGGAACGAACAACACACACCCATACCCATAGGGTGGATGGTGGAGGCTATGGGTGTGTGTTGTTGCATGGGGGTCCCCGCTCGAACGGGAGCCTGACCCACGAACCGACAACCCGCACCCATGCCCATAGCCAGTCCTCCTCCCGTTGATTTCCCAATGGGTATGGGTGTGCACGGTTTCCCCCGGGGCCGTAGGCGGCCCGAGCAGGAGGAGGAGGAGGAGGAGGAGGAGGAGGAGGAGGAGGAGGAGATGGAGGAGGAGGAGGAGATGGAGGAGGAGGAGGAGGAGGGAAGAGGAGGAGGAGGAGGAGGAGCAGGAGGAGGACGGGTCGCCTAAGCCTTTCGGAGAAACCCTCCATATGGGTGTGTGTTGTTTGTTCGTCCCCACCTGTGACTGAAACCGATGCGATGCTTGGGGCGGGAGAAACGCTCTGCGGGAGCTGTGGCAGCACGCCGTCTCGTTTCCCCCCACCACAGTGCGAAGGGCCGAAGGGAGCCTGTAGAGACCTCCTTGATGGGGTCGGAGTGGATGAGGTCGGAGGATCGCGCCGCATCGCCGATACATCGGCGACGCATCGCCGATGCATCGGCGATGCATCGGCGATGCACTGGCGACGTCGGCGTGGAGAAAATCGGCCCCCACATCGAGCCGCATCGCCGATGCATCGCCGATGCGGCGCGATCATCCGACCCCATCTACTCCGACCCCATCTAGGAGGCCTAGAGCCTGGGCGCACCAGCGCACGCACCTCTCGGCCGTTGCCAGTGTCATTGCGCCGACCTTGCAGACGTGCTGCAGCGGGTGTTCGCGTGGATTCTGCCAATGCAGAGCCCCGAAACGGCGAGCGAAAAACGAAGTGAGTTTCACGTGGATTGTTTGTGACTGGCTGAAAACATTCCGCACGAAATTCACTTCGAAATCCGGGACGAAATTCTCCAGGACAATCCGAGCCCATCCCATTGTTTCCCGAGCGAAATCCGCTCTGCGATGTTGGCGCCATGACCAGTGGCGGCGGCGGGGGACCGCTGTCTCGGCGGCCTGCTGGGTGCCCGTGCTCCTTCTCCCATCGCGCGCGCGACGCGTAGGAGAAGCCGCCCTGGCCACCGGCAGGTCGCCCACGCCCAGGAGCGTGACCAGCTTGGCGGGACGACGGATGCTCACGCCGCCTCCGCCATCGGGGGCGTCCAAGAGAGGGGGGTGCAAATCATGGCCAGAGGCATGTGCGCGGCCCAGGAGGCGGCTGGGGACGTAGTGAAACAAGAAGAGGCGCCATGAAATCTGGGGAGATATCATGGCCCCCGCCATGACATTCCCCCCCCCCTTCTAGTCATCACCACCCTCTTGGCCGCCCCCGACGCCACCAGGGCGTCCCCGAGGCGGGCCGGCGCAGCCAGGGCACAAGAGGGCGCACCATCCCCGCGGGGATCGAGGCGCACCTCATCGGCAGCCAGGGGCCGGGAGGCGGCGCGGGATCAGGCGAACCCCTGGCACGCACGACAGGGTGGGCAGGGTGGGCATGCACAACTGCCTCGTGCACAATAGGAGCTCGACCACAAGAAACCTTCCACGAGAAACCCAACCCTGAGACCCCCATAACGTCCATTGACTTCTGGTGTGGGAACGTGACGCTGTCCATAGCAAGACTATCGAAACCCAAGAAACCCAGGGCACCCTGGAGGCGAGCAGGGTGTTTCTGAGCATGGGCTTCCATTGTACTTGTGGATGGAGGTCGTCTTCTGCTTGGAGTCGAGGGCCACAACCGAGAGGCCATGCAGCCTCGCCAGCGGTGTCCACCGTCGCTGCAGCTGGGGAGGATCATCGACCGCTCCCAGCAGCACCACCGAGGTTGCGGCTCGCCAGTCCAGCCCCCACTCGCGAGATCCTGACCCTCGAGGTGGCACAAAGCCTGCAGGGATGGCAGGATTTGGCACCCTCTCCGTGTCCGCGCTGCCGCCCTTCCTTGCCAGATTTCGCCTCCGAGCGGGTGGTGACGTTGACGGCCTGCGACTCGAGGCAGCGCTGGCGGCTCGGGTCGGCGAGCAAGCGGCGCCGCCGAAGGCGGTCCTACACCGTGGAGGCAATGAAGGCACGCTGACTGGGGCCGCGGAGAGGGCCACGAAGACGACCCGCGAAGGCCAAGCGGGCGTTCAGGCTGGTCTCCCACGCCATCACGTGGGCCATGCGCTCGATAGCCACTGCTTCGTCGACGCCTCGCAGTAGGCCGTGAAGAGGAAAGCGAAGTCCTGAAGATGCCGCTGGCGTACCAGCATGCCCCTGGCACCATGCGCACCAGATCTCATAGCCCTGGCCGTTTGGGGTATCGACGAGAAGGTGCCTTCGGAGCCACTGAGCGCTCAAGATGATCGTATCGGCGTCAGGTGAAGACCTGTGGGTGCCCAGTGTCCTCGCGCTCGCGACGGCCCTCCCTGGCGGGCGGCCGATCCGCCGCGACCTCAGGAGCGGCACGAAGGGGTGTCCATGGCTGGAGTGCCAGACATTCAGAGCAGATGCCCATCTTGCGCCACTGCATGTCAATCATATCGGTGGCCTTGCCCCTTGTCGTGTCCATAACGTGCGCGGATGAGGCAAACCGCAGGGCCGCTGCATGTGTCTGGGGCGTCGACAAGCGTTCTCCAGGTCATCGATGCGCGAGTCGATCCCTGGCGCGGTTCAGGCGAAGCAGCCGACGAATGCGCTGCGCATGTCCGTGAGGAGCCCCCGCTGCTCTAGGTCACGATGCACGCCGAAAGCCGGCCGGGGGCCCTGCGGGGGCAACGCCTGCAGATGGAGGTTGGGACAACCCCTGACCTCCACTCGAACGAGCTTCGCGGACGCGGGCCGCTGCCCGTGGCGGAAGCCTGCACCGTCGAGAAAGCCGGCCCGGGCCACGCGCTCGGCTCTGGCGCGGGGGGGGCGCTGACCGGCTGACCGGCTGCCCGCCACCTTCCGCGCCTGACACCGCGAGGCATTCGCAGGCGACAGGTCCCTCCCCCGCTCGGAGCCGCTGCCGCGGTGCAAGGCCCGACGCGGGCTCCAGGGCACGATTGCGCGCCGCCACTCCCGCCATCAGCCGCGCGCCCGAGGCTGTGTCGGACGGCATGGCAGACCCTAGCCACCGCGCGATCGCATCGATGCTCACACGTTGAGGCCGAACGCCGCCCGGAAGGCCAGTGAACGCGAAGAGATGTCGCCGCACGAGAAGGAAGCGGTGCCGCCGCGGCAGGAAGTGTAGAGGAGGAGGAGGAGGAGGAGGAGAAAGAGGAGGAGGAGGAGGAGGAGGTTACAAAAAGACAGGTACAGGCGCTAGGGCATGAGCCTCCGATCCTAGCCACGGCGGCTAAAGATAGAAAAACCACCGTACCCCTGCGATGGTCAGGGACGGCCAAGAGGGGAGTGTCCAAGAGGGGAAGGCGCAAATCATGGCCAGCGGAATGTGCGCGACCCAGGGGGGGGGGGCCAGGGACGCATTGAAATAAGAAGAGGCGCCATGAAATCTGGGGAGATATCATGGCCCACGTCATGACATCCACCCCCCCTAGTCATCACCCCCTCTTAGCCGCCCTCGAGACGGGTAATGGACGCAGGGCCTGGGACCTTCAGTGATCTGGATTCCGAGGCCTGCCCAAGCGCCCTGCTGGTGCCTGGATTGCACGAGCACGTGTCCCGCCGGCAGAGGGCACGTCGCCCGGGCCCCAGGGGGTAGGAGTTGGCGACCTCGCACGCCGCGAAGTCCCGCCCCGAGGAGACGGACCATCTCCGTTTCACCGAGAACCTCACTCTGAAGCAACCCCCCCCGCCCACGCAGCTCCATCGGATGGAGCTGCGTGGGCGGGGGGGATGGACCATCCCCCCCCGCCCGATCACAGAGGCTCGAGGCAACTTCTGATGTTCTACACGGGCGACGGGTCGACGGGAAGGGTGGAGGCCGGAAGGCGGGATGGCAGGCGGGAAGGGGAGCCAAGGCGGGAAGGCAGGAGGCGGGGGGAAGGCAGGCGAAAGAACAAGGGGCGGGGGCAACCGCGGCCCTCCCCGCCGCAAGAAGCAAGGGGCGGCTGGGACGGGAGGGGGGCGAGACGACCACGAACCGAAGGCGGAGGCACCCGACGCGCCACATGCGCACTGGCTTCACTTTTTCACTTCATGTTCCCTCCTCTGCCCTCCACGATCCAACGCCATTATGTCAATGCCAACGCTTCTCTCGATTGGAATGCTTTTCTCTCGCTTGAACCCCTCAGCCATCAAAGATACGCCGAATCGTCCTCTGTCAGAGCGTAAACACTTCCGCGTTTACCAGAACGCATTGCACTTTCCGATCCAGCAGCAAACGATAGAAAGCTGCGTGTAGATCTGAAGGCGTCACCTGCAAATGTCCACTTAGTGCAGCAATCCCAGCATCTTGCCGAGCAGCGGGAAAACGTTTCGTGTAGCGAGGTGGTGTGGCTAAGTGCTGGAATTGTTTGTGCAATTCCACTCGAACCACGTCGGGCCTGACACATTGTCACTGTCTTCTGAACAACATCAACCAATTGTGTTTTGCGACAACTGGCCACTGCCACTTCTGTCCATTACTGCTTCTTTGATCCCGCGTGCCTGGTTTCAGCCCGTCAGGGAACTGGTTTAGAATAGCGCTGGCTTGTGCCAGACAGCTCTCCTTGCCACTCGAACCAATTAGCTCCTCGACACACGCGTCCGTGTTTTCAATCGTCTCTAGCTTCTCCTCTTCGCTGAACTCTCGATGTGTTACAGCCTCTGTGTTGCAG
Source organism: Prorocentrum cordatum (assembly GCA_963575745.1). Classification (NCBI taxonomy): domain Eukaryota; class Dinophyceae; order Prorocentrales; family Prorocentraceae; genus Prorocentrum; species Prorocentrum cordatum. The sequence goes on from CAUYUJ010021149.1 coordinate 98,341, forward strand.
GTGCTCGAGATTGTCGATAGCACCGCATCTGGGCCTCCACCTTCCCTGAAGGTCTCCGAGGATGTCGGGGACAGCGCCGCGGGGCCTCCACCTTACCCTGCAGCTGCTGCAGTCAAGTATGCAGATACTGAACCAAGCGTTTCTCTGGGTACTGAGCAGGTGCGTGCCGCCATCACTGAAGTCCCGATTACTGTGCCAACGTGTGGATTTCCATGATTTGGCTTTGGAGCCGATGCTTCAAAAACTTATGCTTTTTCATCACTGTCGCTTCCTGGCGGCGGTGAGGGGCGGTCCTCGGTTTTAAAGCGCAAGCTGCGTATTTCGCAAAGACCTGGGGGAGGACCAATCGAATCATGCTGAACATCTTAAGTCGCTGCACTCTGATCCGCATTTCACACCCGAGCCGTCTGTGCCTGAAGATAACAAGTGCTCCTAATCCTCATACGTCGTCTCTGGCTCGTTGACACACTCCTGTTCACACAACCTGGCGGTACTATGGGAAAATCGTCCATCTTGTTTGGCGGGTGTGCAAGTACTGTAATAAGGGTGCTGCTTCCTCCCCTGGAAGGCGAACACCTACCCCCCCCTCCCAGTCTCGACCCCGTCTCCGAACCTGGGATCCAGGGGGTCGGAACTGGAGGTGGGGGCGGTTGTTCGGGATCTGAAGGTTTTTTATATCAAAGGAAAAGCTTTCAAACAACAAAAAAACTGACTCGCCAGCTCGGGGATGGGAGCCGGGACTGGGGCGCGGGGGTGGGTCTGCGCCTTCTTGCTCCTGGTTTCGGGCAAGGCTGCAGACCCTGGAGTCTTTTGGGGGAAGGGGGGGTAGCTACTACCCTCCTGGCGGGTCGGTTGGCCTCGCGGTCCGGGGCCTACAGCGACTAGGAGGAGGAGGAGGAGGAGGCCTGAGGAGGAGGAGGAGGAGGAGGAGGAGGAGGAGGAGGAGGAGAGGAGAGAGGAGAGTACAATCGGGCTGCTGAAACAAGGAACGATAAATGAGGAAGGAGACCCAGTCTCTGCCAAGTCGAGCCGTGGAATCCGAAGGAACGGCCATGACATCCAAGGACACCCCGACGGGGCTCGCCACCAAAAAAGCAACGGAGCGCACACAGACCCAAGGAACCGCCGAGCCCCTTCCGACCTCGCGCTGGACCTCACTTCGACGACCTGACTGTGAGGGGAGGGGAGGGGAGGAGGCGGACGAGGACTAGGAGCAGCAGGAGCAGCAGGTCAGCGCACCGCGAAGAGATCCGCCAAAAGAGCCCGGCGGGGGTGGCGCGCCTGGGAGGACCGGAGCGGGAGCGAAGGCTGGGGGCTGCAGCTGGAGCGCACCCGCCCTAGCGGAGCAAACGGACCCCCCTGCAGTACCAGCACTGGCTGAACGGGCCTGTTCATCGTGGCTGCCGCCAGCCCCTGCAGAGGCTCCAGAGGAGCATGCCGCCAGCACGAGTGGGCCAGGCGCCCCCGCTCGATCTGGGGCTCCAGCTGCAGCTGGCGCAGGAGGGAGGTGGAAGGAGACCGCTCATCTTGCAAGTGGCACACCGAACACGAAGTCCCACCGGCCCCACGCTCCGCTGCAGGCACCCGTCCAGCCCCCCTAACCACACGGCACCGCCTACGAGGCCCTCTGCAATGCGTTCAGACCTCGGAGCCGTGAGCTGCCTCCGGAGATCCCAGGAGGCTTCTGGAGGCCTCCAGAATCCGAAACTGTTCACGAGGGTGCCAAGAGATCCGAAAAGGTCCCATCGCTTCCTCTGGGTCGAGTCCGGGGAAACCCAAGGCACCGACACCGCTACTCCCCGGACCTCTCCTGGGGTGTGTTCTGACCAGAAGTTCGAGGCGAGCCCAGCGGTGGCGACGAGAGCCTCCCAGGAGGCCCAAAAAGGCGAGGGACTGGTGCCTTTGCCTCCTCGGAGAGTCCTGGGCAATCCGTCGGGGCTTCCCGAGGCAGTCATCGCCTGGGACGGGGCGGGGGGCGTTGCCGTACACGCACGCGCCGGAGCCCCAACGGGAGCGCAGCCACGAGGGGGAGGGGGGCACGAGGGACCCAAGAGGCCCACGGGTCTCCGAGGCACCCAGGGCAGCCCTCGAGGAGGCCGCGAGGAGGCGAGCAGGCCACAGGCCTGCGAGCAGCCCTCGAGTAGCCCTCGAGCAGCCCTCGGGTAGCCCTCGGGTAGCCCTCAGGCAGCCCTTGAGCAGCCCTCGAGGAGGCCGCGAGAAGGTGACACAGCAGGCCTCGAGTAGCCCTCGAGGAGGCCGAGAAGAGGCGAGCAAAAGCCTCAGGCCTGCTAGCAGCGGGACGTGTCGTCGTCGTCGTCGTCGTCGTCGTCGTCGTCGTCGTCGTCGTCGTCGTCGTCGTCGTCGTCGTCGTCGTCGTCGTCGTCGCCGTCGCCGTCGCCGTCGCCGTCGCCGTCGCCGTCGCCGTCGCCGTCGCCGTCGCCGCGCCGCCGCCGCCGCCGCCGCCCGTCGTCGTCGTCGTCGCCGTCGTCGTCGTCGTCGTCGTCGTCGTCGTCGTCGTCGTCGTCGTCGTCGTCGTCGTCGTCGTCGTCGTCGTCGTCGTCGTCGTCGTCGTCGTCGTCGTCGTCGTCGTCGTCTACGTGGACGCTCCGCGCGAGAGGCCGCGAGAGGGCCACGGATCCGCAGAGGGCAACCCGTGCACCACCGCCACGCCTGGCCGGGGGCATCGTTGGCCACTGGCATGGTTCGAACAGGGGGGTCAGCTATAGGACCGATGCACTCCAGAACCGAGCTCCCCGCCGACCGTGCAAGGAGCGCGCAGAGTGCTCGCGGATCCACGGGACACCTGCTCGACCCGTGTGCAGGCCCTCCTGGCCTCGGCCCTGGCCTCCGCCGAGGGAAGCGCACTGCGCAGGACCCCTGGCGCGGGCGCCGCCTCGGGGCCACCCGCAGGCGCCAAGCGGCACAGCACGTGCGGCACGTGGCACCCAGCGGCCCCTGCGAGGTGCCCCTCTCCTCCCCCTCCCCTCCCCCCCCTCGGGCTCACTGCCGGGGAGGGATGGCCAGCAACCACGGGCCAGAGGGCGCTTCGGGCGAGCCAGCTCGAGGCAGGGGCCCCAGACCTCCGAGGCGGCACCTGCTTCCCGAGGCGTGAGGCTCCCGAGCTCCCGGCCCCCCTTTCTGTCGCGTGGCCTCCGCGCCACGGGCCCCCGGGGGCTCGAGGCGGGACCTCCGCGGGCACGGGCTCACGAGAGCCAGCCGTCCTTGGTGGTCTCGGGGCGCCCAGCGAGAGTCTGGGAGGCCGTCCCGAGCATCCTGCCTGCCAGCCCCCCCCCCAGGCCTTGTCAATGTCGACGTTGTCCTCGGAGCCCTGGGGCACGCGCCAGCGGATGCCGCCGGGGCCACCACCAGCAGTGCCAGAGCACCCCACCAGCTCTCCCCCACCGTCCCTCCCTTCCTCGCACCCCTCCGTCCCTCCTCCCCTCGCCCTCTCTGGCCCCCTCGCCTCTGCGGATGGGTGGCGCGGTTGAGAGGTGTCGTCGTTACCCCATCGTGCTTACATACAGGTGACCAAGAACAAGACAGGCTGTATGACCACGACATCGTCCCGCGGTCTTTGGCGCAACGTGTAGAGCTCAGAGCGGTGATGGCCGTCGCTTGGACCACGCACTGCGCGGTGGCTGTTGATCTCAAGGATGTTACGAGACCATGGTGGCACTTGGCTCATTCCCGAGGAACTTCTTTAGCAGCTCGACCGAGGAAGGCGCCCTCGGCCACCAGCAAGCGCACACTCAGGAGGAGACGGGCGGAGGACGCCAGCAGGCAAGAGTTGCCAGAGGAACTCGGGGAAGGTTTTGACGACTCGGTGCAGTTGCAGGAACCTGAACCACTTCCACCCCCTGACGTTCAGTTGGATGATGACGATTGGTGCCGCAGGAGCGACATGCTGAGCTACTCTACTCATGCTCCCCATCAGGCCAAGAGTCACCTACTTGGCGTCGCCCTGCAAGTTTTGAGACCTGCAGACAGGGCCAAGCTTGATCAGAGCTACGGCGATAAGGTGACGGTCTTGTCTTGGAGGACCGATGCAGCATCAGTGCAGAGCGCAAGGAACTCCACCTCTCGGCAACGCATGAATCCAGCACCAAGTCGGGCCCATATGCATGATCATGTAGCTGAATGGTGGGGAGGTGCTACCACTCTGCTGTGTAGAGGCCTGGCGTTAACCAAATCAGGCAGAGATCCCAGACATTGCCACAGATGCTTTGAATTGCTGTTGAATATGATCCAAAACATCCCCAGTGGAGAGGATGTTGAGTATTTGGGCAAGAAGTCGCTAGCTACCACCATCGCTGAGTCGAAAGGGCTAGCGGTCAGATTTAGATTCACTGCAGGTCTTTGTGGACCACACGTTGGATTCTCGGATCGTGCACAGGCGAGGGCGCTGGTGAAGTCCCGTCTGGCGTTCATGCCTTCGGTGAAGCGCATGTGGAAACACAAGCCTGGAGCTGTCCACGGGCACGTGCGCAACCCAAGCCCTGAGACCTCCCCGCTCGAGATGCTGGTCGACGGCACCTTCACGGCGGACCCCAACGGGCTGCTCCGAGTCAAGACAGACTCGTGGTAGAAGATGTGGCATGACCCGGTGGACACGCACACACTTATGCTGGGGAATAGGGAGGAGCTGGCCAGAGAGGCTAAGGAGGACCCCTTCGAACCCTTGTCCGAGTGCCAGATTGCCACCTCGCTCAAAAGACAGGCTCCACACGAAGCCAAAGGCGTTGATTCCCTTGGCCCCACGGACCTCCAGAGGGTGCCCGAAAAAGGACCCAGGGAGCTGACGAACATCCTCAACCAGGTGGAGCAGGCACTCGCATGGCCGTCTGCTCGTCTGGCTATGGTGTGCGCTGTTATTCCCAAGCGAGCTAGTGGACGCAGGATGTTGGGGATGCTCCCACAAATGTGCAAGACGTGGAGTCGAGCCAGAAGTTCGATCACCAGTTCATGGCCAGAGGGCCCCATCTTCGTTCTGGGACACGGCCATCAGAGGCAACAGCGCCATCAAAGCAGCAGTGGTTACGAGTCTCTTGAGCGAGGTTTCGTGCACTCGAGACAGCAACCAACCTGCTGGACACTGCCAAGTTCTAAGACTCGATCTCGTTCGTGTTGTTGCTGCAGTCTTCTCGGGAGTTCAAATTCCTGCCAGTCGCTGTGCTGCTCGAAGTGATGCTGCTCGTGTCGCCTCGCATCATGAAATAGGGCGCAATCATCAAAGAGCCCGTCTGTCCAGCTCTTTCGATTGCGGGGGGATCCGCCCACGGAGTGAGTCTCAGAAAAGTGTTCTGCAATGGGGATACTGGCTGGCGCCAATCCTGGGGGTTGTGAGGCCAAACAGTTGATTGCTTCAGACAAGACTAGAGCTATCGCCTCCAGCCCTGCCTTCGGTAAGCAGGCAGCCAGGATTGTCAGGGCGCAGGGCATCCCTGCCTCTCACACCAATTCCGCTGCCGAACTTGGAGTTGGCACACCGGTGGGCAGGTTCAGAACCCAGAAGACAAGCAGCGCAGAGACGAGCTCAAGCCAGCAGCCGCCTTGACCGCATGTTCAGAATATTCGAGTTTGCTTCTTTCCGTCAGGTCACCCGGGGAGCTTGGCGCACGGGCACGCTCCCACAGGCGACCCACGGGCACCACTGTTGGGATACCCCGCCAGCACAGGCGACCACCTTACGGAGGCAGGCGACTGGGACGGTTGCGGGGTCTGGGCGTGGCAAGTGTCTTGCGACTGTCCTACGGACTGCTCGGAGTCGGTGACCCCGCGCTCGGAGTTAGAAGGCCACTTGTTGACAAGTGGCTCCAGCTTTGGAACGTTGTCCTGCCCTTCAGCCCTTGATACGGGCCGTTTGCTTCCCTCGGGATGGAAAAATACGATGGCGGGGCAGCATGGGCCCCATCGCGGCCCTCCATGCCACTCTCAACGAACATCCGATGGGCTTCATACCCACACCCCAGGCACGGTGGCGGGATAGGCCGAAGAGGCCATGAGAAAAACGGAGCCCGGTGGTCTGCTGGCGACTCAGCACCCCTCGCAGCCCGACCGTGGGACTGCTGCCCTCGGACAGCCCCAACTGACTCGTTTGTTTGTGTTCAAGGGGGTGGCGTTCATGGTGTTCCTGATGCTCCACTGATGTTCATGATGTTCCACTGATGTTCCTGATGATGTTCCTGATGTTCATGGTGCCCTTCGTTGTCCACTGTTTGCGTCGTTCATGCTGTTCCTGAGGCTTCTCGGCCTCCTGGACGCAGGCATCCCCAGCACCCCAAAGGCGAGGCCCAAGTACTCGAACGGCTAATTATTGTGTGCGTATGGGCGCGGCCTGTTGCTCGAGTTGAGGTGCCCACTCCGACCGTTCATTCCCATTTTATCCGTTCATCCTCCTCCTCCTCCTCCTCCTCCTCCTCCTCCTCCTCCTCCTCCTCCTCCTCCTCCCTCCTCCTCCTCCTCCTCCTCCTCCTCCTCCTCCTCCTTATTCTCCTCTTCCCATGTCATGTTCCTCATCCGCCTACTCCCCAACATCGCCGTCCTCCTTCGAGGTTCGATCCAGTGGCCGGTATGTCACGCCCGCCCCCGCCTGGAGCCATCGATCTGGCCAACTCAACCCAGGGCGGGGGAGGGGCACTGCGGACGAGGAGGGGGGGACACAGGGAACAACAACACGGCGGGACGACAGAGAACACAGCTGCGACCCAAAGCAAGGAAAGCGAGAGAGTTGGGGGGGGAGGGGCATTTCTCGCCGCAGGCGCGCAGGTATGGTAGGCTCGTGCGGCGTCGGCTCGCGCAAAGGTTCTGGACACCACGTCGATCGTTCAACGTTGAACCGATCGCGGCCCGATTGCTCAAGGTTGAATTCCGTCGGGTCCACTGGCGTCACCGTGTCCCTTGAAGCTTCCGCGTCGCTGGTTTCAACCTTGCACGCCTTCGCTGGCGTCGCCGGCGCGCCATCGCCGCATGAACCTACCGTACACAAACAAGCTTGCAGGTGGGTGAGACCAGCAGCCCAGCGGGGAGAGGAGCACGCTTGGGACCTGGCGTTGGCTGCGTTGGTGCACCGAGGCAGGGGGAACGGCGCGCGATGCCTGTGGAGACGGGGGACGCGTCTCTGGAGGGCGTGGCAGGAGAGGGCGTGTCCCTTGGCGGGGGCGCCAGGCAGCAGGGCGCCTGGGGCGAAGAATGGGCGGCGCGGGCGATCTCAAGTGCCCTTGGAAAACCGAAGGAGATGTTGATTCTCACCCATGGTGGCACCCATAACTGCATCGGGTCTCCAAGGTCAGCAACCTCTGGTCGATAGAAGAAGGCAGGCAAGGGAAGCCGAGAAAATGGATCTCCGCAACTTCGGGAAAAAGATTGGAAACCGTTTTTTTGAATCGGCGATAACCCGGGTTATCCGGGGTGGGAGGGGAGGGGAGGAGGGGACCGGCCGATAACCCAACCTTCGCGCTGTGGGCAGCCCTGCATATGCCCGCGCCCCCCACCCCCGGACCTGCGCAACCGGCAAGGTTAGGTTATCCTGGGGGGGGGGGAGGGCAAGCCCGATAACCCGGGTTATCGTCGGCCCCTAAAAAAAACAGTCTCTTGGCTTTGAGGTTTGGGGGGAGAGTTGTGCAGGGCCGAAGAGCCAGGTCTGCGGACACGCAGGAGCGGGCGCCCAGGGGTGCAACCACTCTGCGCGCCGCCACCGCGTGCTCCACCCGCCCCCTGCGATGCACTCCCATGACGCCCCCCCGCCTTGGATGCACCCCCCTGACGTCCCCTTCTGGGTGATCCTGCAGGGGCGGGCGCTCTCTGACTCTCCGCCCTGCTCAAGGGGTCAGGGAGGACAGTGCCCCCCAGGGCCGGCGAGGCGTGGAGCACGCTCGACGGCGCGGTGGTCGCGGGCTGCCGACAGCGCGAGGGGCGGTGCCAGGGGCGAGCGGGCTCACCACAGCGGCCCGCGGCCACCCTGGGCCCTCGCCCGGGCCCCTCCCGTCCCACCCAGGGCACAGTGGGGGCAGTGGACAAGGAACCCCTCTGAATAACCGGCGGCGAGCGAGGGGGGGAAGTGAGAAGGACAAGGCCTTCCCAGAAGGCGGCGAGTCTTCTCAAAGCCCTCGCGCCGTCTGAGAAGCCTTCTGTGTCTTCGGGGAATGCTCAGGAACTTCTCAAAGGCCTGGGGACTTCCGAGCCTTCCGAAAAGGCCTTTTCCTCCGAGATAAGGAAACCAAGGTCTGGAAGCCAGTGGGACTCCAACCGTGGATCGGCCATGGATATCACCGCCGCCCGCGTTAAATGAGGAATCCTGCAGGGTCTGCAGCCCCTTGAACCAACGCCCCCACCGTATCGTCCTCACCCCCCCGCCTCGTCCCACAAGAGTTGGGGAGGGGAAGGTCAGTGTGGATGGCAGAGGGCAAGAAGGGGGTCTCACCCAAAAAGAAGCGTGGGCCAGGAGAGGGAGCAGGTCGATAGAGAGTCCGCTCAGAAGGGCGGCGAAGCTGAAATGGCACATGGGCCAAGGGATGTGAAAGTGGTGCGGCATGGACTGCGCTCACGTCGGTGGGGCGAAGGGGAGTGTTGGAGTGGTGCCGTCCCCCTCCTCCTCCTCCTCCTCCTCCTCCTCCTCCTCCTCCTCCTCCGACTCCTCCTCCTCCTCCTCCTCCTCCTCCTCCTCCTCCTCCTCCTCCTCCTCCTCCTCCTCCTCCTGCTCTCCTCCTCCTCCTCCTCCTCCTCCTCCTCCTCCTCCTCTCCTCCTCCTCCTCCTCCTCCTGCTCCTCCTCCTCCTCCTCCTCCTCCTCCTCCTCCTCTCCTCCTCTCCTCCTCCTCCTCCTGCTCCTCCTCCTCCTCCTGCTCGTCTTCTCTCCTCCTCCTCTCTCTCTCTCTCTCGCAGCGCCTGCGGCCAGTCTGGCGAGCGTTCGCCTTCTCCTCCTCCTCCTCCTCCTCCTCCTCCTCCTCCTCCTGCCCTCCTCCTCCTCCTCCTCCTGCTCGTCCTTCTCCTCCTCCTTTCTTCTCTCTCTCTCGCAGCGCTGCGGCCAGTCTGGCGAGCGGTTCGCCTTCTCTCCTCCTCCTCCTCCTCCTCCTCCTCCTCCTCCTCCTCCTCCTCCTCCTCCTCCTCCTCCTCCTCCTCCTGCTCGTCCTTCTCCTCGTCCTCCTCCTCCTCCGCCTCCTCCTGCTCCTTCTCCTCTCCTCCTTCTGCTCCTCCTCCTCCTCTCCTCCTTCTCCTCTCCTCTCCTCCTCCTCCCCTCCAACTGATTCCTGGTTCCTGATGGCATGAAAGATCGTTGATCGTTGACCTGTCCTCCTCTTCCTCCTCCTCCCCTCCTCCTCCTCCTCCTCTTCCTCCTCCTCCGCCTCCTCCTCCTCCTCCCTCATCATCCTTCTCCTCTCCTCCTCCTCCTCCTCCTCCTCCTCCTCCCTCCTCCTCCTCCCCTCCTCCTCCTCATCCTCCTCCTCTTCACCCTCCCCTCATCATCCTCATCAGCATCATCATCATCATCATCATCATCATCATCAATCATCATCATCATCACATCATCATCATCAGCAGCAGCATCAGCATCATCATCATCATCATCATCATCTCATCATCATCATCATCATCCTCATCATCAGCATCAGCATCAGCATCAGCATCAGCATCATCATCATCATCATCATCAGCATCCTCATCCTCATCATCATCATCATCAACAACATCATCATCATCATCATCATCAGCATCATCATCATCATCATCATCATCATAATCATCATCATCATCAGCATCATCATCATCATCATCATCAGCATCATCAGCAGCAGCAGCAACATCATCAGCATCAGCATAACCATCATCATCAGCAGCATCAGCATGCATCATCATGAGCATCAGCATCAGCATCAGTATCATCATCACCATCATCATCACCAGTATCATCATCAACAACAACATCATCAGCATCAGCATCATCAGCTTCATCATCAGCATCATCATGCTGCTCCTCACCCATACATCCTGGACGACGCTGCCGACGACGATGGCAGCTCCGCAACGCCCTGCCGCCGGGCGACGGGCACGCCTTGCCCCACGGCAGCGCGGTCATCCACTCGAGGTACGTCCTGCTGGCGGCGTTGGAGCTCGTCGTCGCCGACGTCCGTCGTCGAGGACGGTCGTCGAGGTACGTCGTCAAGGGCGTCGTGGCGTCGTCGTCAACACGGGTATGTCGTCAAGGTCGTCGTCGCCGCCGAGGTATATCGCCGTCGCCGTCGAGGCAGGTCCACAAGGTGCGTCGTCGCCGTGGTCGTCGACGTCGTCGTCGTCCACGTCGTCCCAGGAATAACGCAGACGTCGCGACTGCTTCACAGCAGGAGCCCCTCAGAGCTCTCGCCCCCGTCCCCCCATGCTGGTGTCTCGCCCCGGCCGGTTTTGATAGTCCTGGTGCCTCGGCACGGGGCCCCATCAGGGGGGGTCTGGACTGCGAAGAAGATGCCTGCCGTCGTCGTCGCCGACGTCGCCGTCAGCGTCGTCGCCGTGGCCGTCGTGCCCAGAGGCTCCGAAGTCGTGGCTTTTCACGACGTGGGCCGCGGGCCCCCCTTAGGCCTTTCGACCCCACGAGACCCTTTGGCTTGCCGTGGACTGATTCCTTCTGCTCCCAGAGCCTCAGGGCGGCCCCCGGAAGGCCTAAGTTTGGGAAAAGGTACGTACCCGCCGACGTTGGCAACGTCGCCGTCGTCGACGTCGTCCTTAGAGGACCTCCGAGGTCGTGGTTTTTCCACAGCGTGGGACCCCTGAGATCTCGATCGGCCCCATGCCCAAGACGTTGTTCGCAGCGCATCGCCTTCTGACAGTCTCGAGCCCAAATACAGTTCCTATGGTCCCAAATCGCAGAAACAACTCCCACCGTGATCGTCGAGATTTGTCCTTGTGAACGTCGGCTTACGACGTCGTCGACAAAGTACGACGGCGCCGTCGGCCAGCACCATCGTCATCTTCGTCGCCGCCAGCGTTGTCGTCGCGTCGTGGTCGTCGTCGTCGTCGCCGCCGCCCTCGTCTTAGCGTCGTCGTGGTCCTGGTTGTGTTCGTGACAAATGTCGTCGCTGTTGTTGCTGTTATTGCCGCTGTTGCCGTCGTCATCGTCGGTCGTCAGACGTCGGTCGTCGGTCGTCGGTCGTCTGTCGTCGGGCGTCCAGTCGTCAATCGTCGGACGCCCAGTCGTCGGACGTCGGACGTCGGTCGTTGGTCGTCTTGTCGTCGGACGTCGGTCGCCAGTCGTCGGACGTCGGACGCCGGACGTCGGTCGTCGGTCGTCGGTGGTGAGACTTCTATTGTCGGACCTCGTTCGTCGTCAGCCGTCGTCCGCCGCCCGTCGTCCGCCGTCCTGCCCGTCGGCAGTCGTCGCCGTCGTCGTCCGACACCGTCGTCGTCATCGAAGGGCGTCCGGCTCACGTTGAACTCGGGCGACTGCGGCTCCAGGCTGGAGAGGCGGCTGAGCTCCTGGCCAGCGGGGTGGGGTAGGGGCGGCGGCATGCCCAAGGGGGCCACATAGCGAGAGGAGGGGGGGCGAAAAGGAGCGAGCGGAATGGGCAGGAGGAGAAAGGGGCAGGAGGAGGGGGGGCAGGGGAATCGGGAGAAGGAGGTGGGAGGAGAAGGCCGAGGAGGAGGAGCACCTTGGTGCGGCTGCTTCTGCATACTGTCCTCTCCTTCTCAATTCCAGAATTTGGGGATAGGCCGCGGATCCAGATGGCCCTTATCGACCGACGACCGACAGACCGAGGAGGGGCAGGGGAAAGAGCAGGGAGCGGGGCAGTAAGATGAGGGGAAGGAGGGACAGGAGGGGAAGGGGGCATTAGACGTGGACGTTCCACGATGGGCGGTTGGGGTCAAGCTCGGATTCCGAGAGCCGTGCCCGGGCCCTGGGAACATACAAAATACGAAAATCCGGTCCTAGGTCTGGGGATTACTTTCGCCAAGCTGGAAAACTGCCAAAAGGCGCATCCACAGACCCTGCGGAACCACGCGGCCATCTTAGAAGGCAGGTGCACGCAACAGCGCCGGTGCACGCGAACCACTGGCAGCACGCGGAGATCACCCCTGATATCAGGACGGAGCGCGCTCAGGAACTCAGCATCCCAGTGTCACGTCATAAAACGACACGACGTGCTGTTTACGTCGAGTGCTGCTGTGACATGTTCAAGGCAGCGGACTGCGTTCAATGCGGGGAAACTGACAAGCCCAGGGAGAAAGAGGCAGATTGTCGCTTGCTCGTGCCCTGCCTCCAGTCTCCAGCAAGTACTGCACCTATCACCACATGTGAGGTCGAATGCGATCATGTTGTTGGCCAGGCCTTGCAAGTTACGCCGTGGTGAGCTGAGTGGCCCTGCGGAGAGTCCATCTGAGTAAGTATTCCTCCAAACCACAGAAATCCGAGCTTTTACTCTCCTGCTAAGATATAGCCAGTATCCTAGCACGCAGCAGCACATGAGTCGAACCCGAGACGTCTCTGCTTACTTGCGCAAAAGATACATGGACATGCGCACACCGGATCATACAAACTGTGTCCAGACGCGGAGAATTTGAACAACAACACAGAAAGAAAACGGGGCTATCCTGAGAGGTTCTCGGAGACAAATTGGGCACTCTTTGGGCCTGTTGGGGTCATGTCGGCGACAATTCGGGAAAAGAGTGCACCAAGGCTGCCATTCGGCGCCCAATCGGGAAATGGGACGCACAAGGAAACGCGAGTACTATGTGTGTACTTATCCGAGGCGTGCGTCCGACCAGAACAAAGACTACAACCATCTTGTAATATATCGTTTCCAGAGCGGTACGGCCAGAAAGCACCCGCAATGGATCATATACTAGAAGAGTTCTCGGCGCGCACGTCGCCCCTGTGGAGGCGACGCACACATTGCATTAGTATGTTTGGGTGACGCCGAAGGGTTTCCACAATAAGATATAGAAATCACACGGTTTCAGAAAAATATGAAGTTGCGACGATGCTCTGTGAATTAAATTGGAACTTCTTCGGGCCCATCTTAGGGCCTGATGGGTAGTCGTCGAGGCCTCCCGTGCATCTAGGAGTCCATCATGGACTGTCTCGGAAGGCAAGTTGAAGAAGAAGACTGGGGGAAGACCAAGGGGATGTTTGGATGGCCTTCCCAGGGGGGTGGGCCAGTCGGTCGGTCGGTCGAAATAATCCCTTTGCAGATCATACCGGGAGGTATGATGTTCAACTTCTGTTTGATGCTTGCCCGCAGGCCTGCATCTGGATCCTCGGCGCTACAGGTACCAGGACTTCTCTAGTTTCGTTATAGGCGCATCTGCATTAGGTCGTCGGTCCCTGGCTGACACAGACGGCTCAGTGTTTGTTCAACTCCCCTGACAGGAGCGCCTCATTGTCTGCAACATGGCATGGAATTTTGCACAGGCCCGTGGCTCTCGAGGACGGTGGTCGCCAGGGCCTGAAAGAGACGCTCAGCAGCCCCTGGGCCCCCGCTCGCGACCCTGAATAGGACCAGGATCGATTGAGAGAGCGCACCGCACAAAAGCCACACGCGCGGCTTATCAGCGGAGCCCGCTGTCTGTCCATCGCCATGTTCCCTTTGCCCGACGCGGGGATGTGAGTTCCCATGACCGGAGGGTTCGCGACGCGTCTTGTGAACAGCGCAGCACCGATTGCTCGACGTGTCGCTCGACCTTCAAGACGAGGCGTCTCCCAGAGCCTCTTAGAAGGGTAGCTTCTTTTTCGTATTCGTGGCGTCGGTTTTACTCAAATACCGATCCAAACCCGACACCTTCCATCTCTGCCGACCCCCGATCCTGCTCCATGGCCTTCGAGGCCTCCTCGGGCACGCCAGTCAGCTGGGAGCAGTTTCTGGCATCGCTGGCAGGGCCAGCACGGCGCCAGCGGGGAGCGAGAGGGAGAGGAGGCAGAGGGAGATTAGACGAGATGATTAGAAAGAACAAGAGTGGGAGTAAAGTACACGTCGATCATTTCTAATCGTGCTCATTTCTACTTGTGCTCGTTTCTAATTGTTCCTGGCCCCCTAGTGGCCAGGAAGAGGCCCAGGATACAACAATTAGACATGAAAGGGTCTTGGCGCCAAAAAATCAAAGAATTCTCAAAGAGTCAGACATGAACAATATGTACGAGTGAGGGTGGAAACGAGAGCGGGAGCACTGTCACAGGATCTGTTGCATGGCGCGTCGCGGCGGTGGCCCCAGCGGCTCGCTATGCCCTGCAAGCGGACAGCGCTGACACCTGGGGACTTGGACATGGAAACAGTGTCGCACCGCAGCGTGGTGCGCCAGAACTGACGGAGCGACACGCCAAGCCAGAGTTCCTGACCGCAGGAGCGAAAATGAGCGCGAGAGTGACGGAGTGAAAAGCGGATGATACAAGTGGGAGTGACGGCGCGTGGCGAGAGCGAGAGCGAGGGGGGCGAGGCCGAGGAAAGGCGAAGAGAGAAAAAGTGTGTGTGTGTGCATGTGGCTGCAAGCAAGCTGTACATATGTATATATATATATATGTATATACACACACATCTGTATACACACGTAAATAGAAGAAGGCGAAGAAGAAGAAGAAACAGAAGACTAATAATAATTAGAGGAAAAAAGCTCCGACGGTAGGACCCCACATAGCTTACCTGGGGATATCCTCCTGCCCCCTCCCTTCTCCCACCTACTCCTGCCTCATCCTTCTCCTCCTGCCTGCCTCTCCTCCTGCCTCACCCCCTGCCTCCTCCTCCTCCTCCTCCTCCTCCTCCTCCTCCTCCTCCTCCTCCTCCTCCTCCTCCTCCTCCTCCTGTTGCCTCCTGCACCACCTCCTCCTTTTCCTCCTCCTCGTTATGCCTCCTCCCCCCATTCCCCCTGTTCCTCCTGCCTCCTGCGTCATCCTCCTCCTCCTCCTGCTTTCCCTCCTCCCCTCTCCCGCCTCCTCCCCTCCCTCTCTCCCTCTCCCTCCTCCGCCTACTCCTCCTCGTCTCCATCGTCCTCCCCCTCCTCCGCTCAATCCTCCTCCTGCCTCCTCCTTAGGCCTCCTTGGGGCCTCCTGGAGCCTTCTGGGCCTCCCGGGATATCCTGGGGCCTCCTAAGGCATTCCTCTTCCTCCTTGTCCTCCTCGCCCTTCTCGCCCTCTGTCTCCTCCTCCTCCTCTTCTTCCTCCTCTGTCTTGTCCTGCATCCTCCTTCCTCCTTCCTCCTTCGGCCTCCTCGTCCTCCTCCTCCTCATCATCATCCTCCTCCTCCTCCTCCTCCTCCTTCTCCTCCTCCTCCTCCTGCCTCCTCCTCCTCCTCCTTCTCCCCCTCCTCCTCCTCCTCTTCCGCCTCCTCCTCCTCCTCTCTTCCTCTTCCTCCTCATCTGCCCTCCTCCTCCTCCCCCACCTCCCTCCTCCTCCTCCTCCTCCTCCTCTCCTCCTCCCTCCTCCTCCTCCTCATCCTCATCCTCATCCTCATCCTCCTCCTCCTCCTCCTCCTCCTCCTCCTCCTCTCCTCTTGTTCTTATGTTTAGTATTAGGGTTCTTCTTATTATTATGATTATTATTATTCCCCACATCCTGAGTGGGGTTCTTGTTTTCCCAGAACACCCTGTCCTTCCCACCCACCTCCCGCTCCATCTTCCATACAGCACAATATTATTCCTACCGCACACACCATACCATACCATAGTTCCTACCACACATACCATACCATACCATACCATACCATACCACACCATACGTACCATACCGTACCATACCATACCATGGCGTACCATAGCATACCATACCATATCACACCAATGCCACACCGTACCATACCATACCATACCTCCAGTACCATACCATACCATATCATACCATACCGTACCATACCATACCTACCATACCATTCCATACCACTCCATACCGAAAACCATACTACTTACATGGTTTCGTGCCCCTCCCACCCCTCCAGGGAGGCCCCGCCTGAGCGAGGAGGGTATCGGAATACCATACTATTTACATGTTTCGTGCCCCTCCCACCCCTCCAGGGAGGCCCCGCCTGAGCGAGGAGGGTATCGGAATACCATACTATTTACATGGTTTCGTGCCCCTCCCACCCCTCCAGGGAGGCCCCGCCTGAGCGAGGAGGGTATCGGAATACCATACTATTTACATGGTTTCGTGCCCCTCCCACCCCTCCAGGGAGGCCCCGCCTGAGCGAGGAGGGTATCGGAATACCATACTATTTACATGGTTTCGTGCCCCTTCCCACCCCTCCAGGGAGGCCCCGCCTGAGCGAGGAGGGTATCGGAATACCATACTATTTACATGGTTTCGTGCCCCTCCCACCCCTCCAGGGAGGCCCCGCCTGAGCGAGGAGGGTATCGGAGGCCAGCGAAGGGTATCCGAAAACCATACTATTTACATGGTTTCGTGCCCCTCCCACCCCTCCAGGGAGGCCCCGCCTGAGCGAGGAGGGTATCCGAAAACCATATTATTTACATGGTTTCGTGCCCTTCCCACCTCTCCAGGGGGACCCCGCCTGAGCGAGGAGGGTATCCGAAAACAATACTATTTACATGGTTTCGTGCCCCTCCCACCCCTCCAGGGAGGCCCCGCCTGAGCGAGGAGGGTATCGGACAACCATACTATTTACATGGTTTCGTGCCCCTCCCACACCTCCAGGGATGCCCCGCCTGAGCGAGGAGGGTATCCGAAAACCATACTATTTACATGGTTTCGTGCCCCTCCCACCTCTCCAGGGAGGCCCCGCCTGAGCGAGGAGGGTATCGGAAAACCATACTATTTACATGGTTTCGTGCCCCTCCCACTCCTGCAGGGAGGCCCCGCCTGAGCGAGGAGGGTATCCGAAAACCATACTATTTACATGGTTTCGTGCCCCATCCCACCTCTCCAGGGAGGCAAAACCATACTATTTAGATGGTTTCGTGCCCCTCCCACACCTCCAGGGAGGCCCCGCCTGAGCGAGGAGGGTATCCGAAAACCATACTATTTACATGGTTTCGTGCCCCATTCCACCTCTCCAGGGAGGCCCCGCCTGAGCGAGGAGGGTATCCGAAACCATACTATTTACATGGTTTCGTGCCCCTCCCACCCCTGCAGGGAGGCCCCGCCTGAGCGAGGAGGGTATCAGAAAACCATACTATTTACATGGTTGCGTGCCCACTCCCACCCCTGCAAGGGAGGCCCCGCCTGAGCGAGGAGGGTATCGGAAAACCATACTATTTACATGGTTTCGTGCCCCTCCCACCCCTCCAGGGAGGCTCCGCCTGAGCGAGGAGGGTATCGGAATACCATACTATTTACATGGTTTCGTGCCCCTCCCACCCCTCCAGGGAGGCCACGCCTGAGCGAGGAGGGTATCGGAATACCATACTATTTACATGGTTTCGTGCCCCTCCCACCCCTCCAGGGAGGCCCCGCCTGAGCGAGGAGGGTATCGGAATACCATACTATTTACATGGTTTCGTGCCCCTCCCACCCCTCCAGGGCGGCCCCGCCTGAGCGAGGAGGGTATCGGAATACCATACTATTTACATGGTTTCGTGCCCCTCCCACCCCTCCAGGGAGGCCCCGCCTGAGCGAGGAGGGTATCGGAATACCATACTATTTATATGGTTTCGTGCCCCTCCCACCCCTCCAGGGAGGCCCCGCCTGAGCGAGGAGGGTATCCGAAAACCATACTATTTACATGGTTTCGTGCCCCTCCCACCTCTCCAGGGAGGCCCCGCCTGAGCGAGGAGGGTATCTGAAAACCATACTATTTACATGGTTTCGTGCCCCTCCCACCCCTGCAGGGAGGCCCCGCCTGAGCGAGGAGGGTATCGGAAAACCATACTATTTACATGGTTTCGTGCCCCTCCCACCCCTCCAGGGAGGCCCCGCCTGAGCGAGGAGGGTACCGGAAAACCATACTGTTTACATGGTTTCGTGCCCCTCCCACACTTCCAGGGAGGCCCCGCCTGAGCTTCGGTGTGCTGGTGTAGCGGCGCTTGCGTTGCAGCAGGTGGAGGTGACTTGGAATCGTACTACCATCGGTCTTCACTGCAGTGGCTGCGATTAAATAGCACCCCGCGTGGGCTTAAGAGAAGCCCCCCCACGCGTCGGCCCGAATACAGTCAGGCTAGTAGGTTAACGCCGTGTGCACAAAACCAAAAAATGCAGCGATACATTGTTTGGGAGATTATTGGCAGTCTTTTAAACCGCTCTTGGCCGATCAGTGTCTGCGTTCGAATTGTAGTTACCAGACACCTCGGCAAGTGCTTTCGTCTAGCGAACTCGTGTCGCCCACCCTCTTGTATAACCTCGACTGGACGAGGGAAATGAGACCACTCAGACCAACCTCACGAATCGGACCTCACGAGGAAAATGAGACCACTCAAACCAACCTCCCGCTGCTGCTCCTGCTGCGGTTCCTGCTGCTGCTCTTCGCCATCATCCATCTTATCCTCTTCCTCCTCCTCCTCCTCCTCCTCCTCCTCCTCCTCCTTCTCCTCCTTCTCCTCTTCCTGGAGGGTATCGGAAAACATGCTGTTTACACGGTTTCGTGTCCCCCCTCCACTCCTCCAGAGAGGCCGCGCTTGAACAAGGAGGGTCGCGGAAAGCATTACTCTTCGCCAGGTTTCGTAGCCCTCCCCCCTTCCAGCGGGGCCCCGCCAAAGCGAGGAGGGCATCAAGAAAATGGGTCCCACGAAACCGTTAATCTCTTTATGTGGGGAACTCCGTTCGCATAATTATTATTATTGTTGATAGTAATATGATTATGTATGCTAATACTATTGTTATTACTAGTGGTATTAGTAATAATATTAGCACCAGCATTAGTATTATTAACATTAGTAGTAGTATTATTAGTAGTAGTAGTAGCAGTAGTCGTAGTAGTAGTAGCAGTAGTAGTAGTAGTAGTAGAAGTAGTAGTAGTAGTAGTAGTAGTAGTAGTAATAGTAGTAGTAGTAGTAGTAGTAGTAGTAGTAGTAATATTATTATTTTTAATATTTTTATTATTAGTTTTCTTATTACTATATTATATTTAATAATATTGTGATTCCTCTTCGTCTTCTTCTTCTTCTTCCTCCTCCTCCTCCTCCTCCTCGTGCGGAACACGACCCAAAGGAAACGCGCGAAGCGCGTCCCAAAAGATACGCGGCGGAAGACGACTCAGAGGAAGCGCGCGACGGAGGACGACCCGGAGGACAACCCGGAGGAAACACAGGAGGTGCGGGCCCCATGCCATAGGGAGGGGGCTCCCGCCTGAGACTTCCTCACAGTTCACTCACAAACGACCCTCCCGCTTGATACTTCCCCCATGTTCGGGCCTCAAGAGCCCCAAAGTGACGACACTTACAAGTTTGAGGATGACCCGCTCGGATTGGAAACATGAAGCGCGGGCACCATAGGGAGAGGGCTCCCGCCTGAGACTTCCTCGCTATTCACTCACAGACGAGCCTCCCGCCTGATACTTCCCTCATATTCGGGCCTCAGGAACCCCAAAGTGAGCACAGTTACAAGGGTGAGGATGACCCGCTCGGATTAAAAACCTAAAATGCGGGCCTCATAGGGAGAGGGCTCCCGCATGAGACTTCCTCGCAATTCACTGACAGACGAGCCTCCCGCCAGATACTCACCCCATATTCAGGCCTCAGGAGCCCAGAAGCGACGACACTTACAAGTTTGAGGATGACCCGCTCAGATTAAAAACATGAAGCGCGGGCACCATAGGGAGAGGGCTCCCGCCTGAGACTTCCTCGCAATTCACTCACAGACGAGCCTCCCGCCCGATACTTCCCCCATATTAGGGCGTCAAGAGCCCAAAAGTAATGATAATCATAAGTTTGAGGATGACCCGCTCGGATTAAAAACATGAAGCGCGGGCCCCATAGGGAGGGGGCTCCCGCCTGAGACCTCCTCACAGTTCACTGACAGACGAGCCTCCTTCCAGATACTTCCCCCATATTCAGGCCTCAGGGGCCCAAAAGTGACGACCGGTGCAAGGGTGAGGATGACCCGCTCGGATTCAAAACATGAAGCGCGGGCCCCATAGGGAGGTGGCTCCCGCCTGAGACTTCCTTGCAATTCACTCACAGACGAGCCTCCCGCCTGATACTTTTCTCATATTCAAGCCTGAGGAGCCCAGAAATGACGACAGTTACAAGGGTGAGGATGACCCGCTCGGATCAAAAACATGAAGCGCGGGCCTCATAGGGAGGGGGCTCCCGCCTGAGACTTCCTCACAGTTCACTGACAGACGAGCCTCCTTCCAGATACTTCCCCCATATTTAGGCCTCAGGAGCCCAAAAGTGACGACAGTTACAAGGGTGAGGATGACCCGCTCGGATCAAAAACATGAAGCGCGGGCCTCATAGGGAGGGGGCTCCCGCCTGAGACTTCCTTGCAATTCACTCACAGACGAGCCTCCCGCCTGATACTTTTCTCTTTTTCAAGCCTGAGGAGCCCAGAAATGACAGCAGTTACAAGGGTGAGGATGACCCGCTCGGATCAAAAACATGAAGCGCGGGCCTCATAGGGAGGGGGCTCCCGCCTGAGACTTCCTCACAGTTCACTGACAGACGAGCCTCCTTCCAGATACTTCCCCCATATTTAGGCCTCAGGAGCCCAAAAGTGACGACCGGTGCAAGGGTGAGGATGACCCGCTCGGATTCAAAACATGAAGCGCGGGCCCCATAGGGAGAGGGCTCCCGCCTGAGATTGCTTCACAGTCCACTCACAGACGAGCCTCCCGCCTGATACTTCCCCCATACTCTGGCCTGAGAGATTCCTGCGCGGGGCGTCCAGAGAAAATGATGCTAAGTGATAAGAGAGAGAGTGTGTGTGATGTGCGACTGAGTATGATGATGATGGCGGTGGTGGTCATGCTAATGATGATGATGATCGATGGCCGATGCTGAATGACTGAGTATGATGTTGATGGTGGTGGTGATGATGATGATGACCGATGGTGATGATGACCGATGACGGGGTGAATGCGTGAGTGAGGCGGAATGTGGGAGGGAGGTGAGGTTCCTGCGCGGAGGGTGCCCAGAGAAGACAAGAGCCCAATTTTGGATGTGGAGAAAAACGAAACAAATAAAAGAGAGCACAAGCGTGAGCACATGGGTCGGGCGGGCGGGCCCGGATGGCGGGACGCTGAAGCATCGGTCCCGCATGGATCGCGAGGGAGTCTCGAGCGACAGCGCAGTGCCCAAGCAAATCGTGAGGAGGTCCAGAGCGAGAGCCTGATTCGTGAAAGCCGAGGGAGCGGCACGTCAATAAATCGCGAAGAATTCCGACGCGAGAAGGCGGATCCTGGGTGAGATGTGGGGAAGTCCCGCGCGAGAGCACGATTTTAAAGAAAGTTTGAGAGAGTAGCAGGGGGGAAACAGTTGTTGTTGCTGGTTGTTGTAAGCCGAGGGCCAACGACACGGTCTGAGCCTCTAGAACTTCCATCGTGAAGCAGAGTGCCAGCCCTGGGAAGGGCACCTCAACTGAAAAACATAGTGGACACCGGATGGGGGGGACCAACCAGAATTCATTCTTCCGAAATGAATCGGCGGCGAGCGAGAGGGGGAAGTGAGAAGGAGAATGCCTTCTCAGAAGGTTCGGAAGTCCCCCGGCCTTCTGAGAAGTGTTCCAAGCCTCCCCCGAAGACAACAAACTTCAGAAGGCGCGAGGGCTTCTGAGAAGTCCCACCGCCTTCTGAGAAGGACTTCTCCTTCTAACTTCCCCCCTCGCTCGCCGCCGACTGAGAATTCAGCAGCAAGTGCAAGGAAAGCACCGCGTGCTGCTCCCTCCTTGCGGGCGAAAGCGACGTACGTCGACAGTCTGGCGGGCTCGCGGCTGTAGTTCGGCTCGCACACGAGGGGCCCAATGTGTCTAAGGCTCGAAGGGAAGGTGAGGACGGCTCACGCGAATCTGCACCGGGTGGCCCTGAACTTAATTGAGCCTCTATAACAATGAGAAGTGCTACGCTACCCACGTTGACGTGTTAGCGCAAGCCCAGCGCCTGCGAATGCTGCACCATGCGCAGCCTATGCTGCGGATTATTTTGGACGCCTGCCCGCAGGGTTCGGGTTGGAGGGGGCTCCTGAAAAGTGATTTCCACTGGATTCGAGGCCTCTTGGCCGAGACGGAATACCCTGGCCAGGGCACGACCGAGGATTGGACGCAGATGGCCCGCGTCGCCCCGCGACACCACCTTGCCCTCATCCGGCGCACATATGCCCTGGACCGTCTGGAAGGCCTCCTGGAGCCTTCCTGGCCCGTCTAGGGGCCCTCTTGAGGCACTCTGGGGCTCTCTGGAGCCCTCCTGGGGCGCTCGCGGAACAGCCCCCCCGCAGGGCCAGAGATCAAGGCATATTCGTTTTCTTTGTATATAGGTACTCACAATATCAGTACAACTGGAAAGGAAAGAGGGTGAGACGGAGGGGACAAAAGAGGGGAAGGGAGAAGGGAGAAGGGGATGAGTGGGGAGGAGAAGGAGGGGGAGCTGGGGGCAGGGAGAGCAGTGTGAGTGGGGGGACAAATTGGAGGAGAGTAGTTGGATCATTCAGATGAGCGGTGGGCTCGCCTCGTCTCTTACACAAAAGGCCCAAGATATGAAAACCGTGCTCCTTTTCAATCATCTCCTTGAAATTCGTGATGACGGACTGCTTGTCGTCCTTTTCGAGGTTAAGCTCCTGAGACCCGGGAAAGCAATGGCGAAGTGCAGAAAGTCGCGGGGGGAGAGACAGCGGAGGAGGGTCAAGGAGGTCAACGACGACGGTCCAGCGCTGGCAGGCACAAAGAGCCCGCCTTACACCGAGCCATCCATCAGCACTCAAAATCCGCTTGGCTTCAATGTCTGCCGCTGCAGCGCAGCCTCCTCTTGTGGGGTTCCGTATGCCGCGCCGAGCGATCGTAGCCAGCGCCCCCCTCGGCGACCCTTTGCCGACGCCTGAAGCATTTGCGCAGGCGCTCTGGGCAAAATGCGTGCGCGCGCTTGCGACCGCCACGCATCAAGATCTTTTGAAGCACGAGTGTTCCCCTGATGCGTCATTAGTGAACTGTTCGATGGTCAATACTGAACCAGCGCGCCCCACGGAAGTAAGCGACCCTGAGGTATCCTGAGGACGAGACCGCTACATGTGTGGCGAGTTTTGTTTCTCCACAAACACCACGCCCTTGGACAAGCTTCCCACAGCTCACACATCAGCTGGCACTGAGAAACAACACACCTTGCTACTAAACTCGAGGCACCGCCAGAACGACGAGGAAGGAAAACGAAGACGAGGAGCACGGACAGCGGACAGCGTGATAGACAAAAACGGCTGTTACAAGCAACGAAGCAAGAGCAAGATATCAACTCGTGCGTGCGTAGACGGATAGCGGCAACCGCATTGAAAAGACCCACCAGAGCAGAAGGGAAAGAAGGATAGCATTACACGACTTATGATGCGAGTCATTCGGCATGAGGTCAAAATGCCTGGTAGTTCCTTGTAGAGCAGCAAAGCGGGCACGTTCAAGAGTGTCTAGCGGCCCTACGTTAGGAAGGACAACATATCTGAATTACAACCACTCCGGAGGTAGGTTCGGGGAGTGGATGGGCATTGCCGTTTCTGTATACGATGTCATCTTATTATTCCGTCGATCTATCACTCCGCCAGCACATAGCATACTGTTGTATGATGTACATTTGACAAAATACGAATACACTGTAGACTACAAGCATATCAATACAGACAGGAGCACCATTCTGATAATACTGAAATGTGGAAGATGGGTACATATTTCAGTTTGCGATTGGCGTCGGGTTCGCTCTGCAATCGAATTATTCATAGATATAGTTATAGATATATACACATACATAGTACAACCACGCGCGCGACTCGCGCGCGCTTAGGTTCTAGCACCCCCTCGCCCTTGACAAGCTCAGAAATGCACGCGTGCACGTAAACACAAATGGCACGCACATGAAGAGAAGAGGTAGAAATCGCGCGGACCGAACAGAGACGGAATTCAGACAAGGATACACACAGACGCATTCAATGCGAATACATAAGACATAATCGTGGAAATGTCATGCAATGGCATCACAAATGACATGCAACGCAACGCTCTGCACAACAGAAAGTTTGAGCGGCCATTGGGAGGTCGGCTCGTGCGATCGTTGATCCGTCTTGTGCCACTCTTGGGGCTTCTCTAGACGCTCTTTGTTAGGGTGCTGCGTGGCGTCGGCCGGAACTTCTCTTGGGGCCCTATCGTGGCTGAGTTGTGGCTGTCCTGGGGTGTGGGGGGGTTCAGTTCCGGGGAAGGCGTGGAGACTTCCAGGGGGCCATGGATCGTTTTGTGCACACAGTGCGACATTTAGGCGGCTGGCTCTGCGTGCCTGAAGACGGCACGGTGGCCAACGTAGACCTCTTACAAACCAATTTCCTTCCGCGGGCTTCGGACGAGGTTCCGCTGGCTTCCGCCAGCCAACATCAGCCAGCTTCCGCGGGCCTTCGGCCGGCCTCCGCGGTGGGCGAGAAGACGACTTCTGAATTCCCCGAATACAAGAAACATCATTGAAACACTACACGGACTTATGCGCCGAGGAAGGACCTTTAGGCATCGAACAACCGAAACGCGTGGCGCCAGACTCGAGAATCCACATAGAGCGCGATACTGGCCTGTTGGCATCCAGCCCATCCCGCCACCGCGCTTCGGTTGTGATGCAGAGGTCTCTTGGATGCCTGTTGGGGTTTCTTGGGAAGCCTCTGGGGAGCCTCCTGGAAGCAGTTTTGAAGCATATTGGGGGTCGCTTGGAGGCCTCTTTTAGGCCTCTTGGAGCCTGAAGGCGATCTCGGGTGTCTCCTTGGGGCGGATGGCTCGAAATCTCAATTCGAGTTCTCCCTCTCTCTCCTGGGACCCTTTACTATTGGGGCTCCCTTGGGGCCCTAATGGGCACCTCTTGAGCCGTCTTGCGGCCTTCTGGGGCGGTATCGTGCCGCTCTCGGGAGGCCTCCGAGCGCTCTTGGAGCTGTCCTGGGGTCTCTGAGGTGGCTCTGAGGATGTTTGGACGCCTTCCAGCAGCCTCGGAGGCCCATCGGCAGTGAAAAGGCGAGGTGCTACGAACGTACTGCTTGTGGACAGATTTTGAACAATTTGGCGACTCGGGGCCCTGTTGGGAGCGTCTGCATCCTGTACCTGGAAGCCTCTGGGAGCCTCTGTGAGCCGTCGTGGAAGCGTCTTCGGGTGCCTTGGGTCCGTCTTGGGGATATATATATATATATATATATATATATATATCAGTCCAGACGCTCACAATGGTCTTTGGAGCATGCCTCGCCGAGACTTCCAGCTGAAATGTGAAAGGATGCATTTTGCAGTGTGAAAAGAGAGGCGCTTCCAGTTCAAATCGTAGTGATACACATGTCGGCAGACTGCACACTGGCAGTCCCTATTGCATTGACGCGCAATGGTACGCCAGCCCCTCCCTGTGGCTACCGTCACCTGGCTTCCGAGCGGTATTTTGAGCCCAGTGCCGCTCCCCGCCAGCCCTTGCTGCGACGCTATCGGCCACGCGGCTGGGACAACAAACGGCCCGCAGGGGAACCAAAATCGACGGGCTGGCATCCCCCGAATCTGCCGCTCAAAAAGGGGAGGGGTCGAGGAGGAGGAGGAGGAGCAGAGGAGGACAAGTGAAACACAAAGGGGTATTAGGAAGCAAGGATCACCTGCCCCGCAGGAGAACCAGGCCAGATCCACTAACTAAGAACTGGGAGAGCCCGGGCACCCAGGCAACGAGGAGGGGACGGAGGAAGAGGAACGCAAAGGAGGGGGCCTGCAAGAGAGCGGCTCACGCCATCGCCATCATACTGTCGTACCCCGGCACCGGTATCAAGATCTCCCTGCCCATCTTGCTGGTGCTACGGCTGATGAAGACAATCGGAACCACGATGAAGATTGTTAGTAGCCCTCCCCATGCAGGGTGGAGGCTGCAAGGTGACGGGCACGGGTAGTGGTACCGGTGCGCCATGGGCCCAGCAGCGCAACTCCCTGCGCCAGGGTCGTGCATTGAATTCATCCGTTGGGAGGTCGGAGTCGGTGGGGTAGGAGCTGGAGTCGGGGCCAGCGTCGGAGCAGGAGTCGGAGCTGGAATGGAGGTGCGACTGCTCGGCACGGGTGGTGGTAGTGGAAGGGGCGCCGCTGGCGTCTGCGCTGGCGTAGGCGCCGGTGGTGGCGCTGGCGTCGTAGCTGGGGAGTCGGAACTGGGGATAGAAGTGGTGGGTGGCGCACACGTTATCCCATGTGGTGGGATAAGACGCTGGGAGCAGGGTTTATTCGATCGGCATTGGCATCGACAGGTCTAGGCGCAGGTCTAGGCGCTGGCATCGACGTCGGGTTAGGCGTTGGCATTGGTGCTGGCGTCGGTGTTGGCGTCTGTGCTGGTGTAGACGTTGGCGTCGGTGAAGGCATAGGCACAAGCGTGGGTGCTGGTGTCGGTGCTGGCGTCTGCGCTGGCGTAGTCGCCGGTGGTGGCGCGGGCGTCGGAGCTGGGCGTCGGAGCTAGAGAGTCGGAGCTGGGGAGTCGGAGCTGAAGGTAGAAGTGATGGATTGCGCACACATTATCCCATGGGGTGGGATAAGGCGCCGGCGTCGGTGCTGGCCTCGGTGCTGGCGTCAATGCCGGTGTCCGTGCGGCTGTCAGCGATGGCATCGGGGCTGGCGTAGGCGCTGGCTTTGGTGTTGGCGTAGGCGCAGGCGCTGGTGCCTGCGTTGGTGCTGGCGTCGGTACTGGCCTCGGTGCAGGCGTCGGTGCCGGCGTCGATGCTGATGCTATCGATGATGTCGGAGCTGACGTAGGCGTTGGGGCTGGTGCTGGCGTAGGTGCATGTGCTGGCATCGGTGCCAGTGTAAGCGCTGGCGTTGGTGCTGGCGTAATTAGGTGCCGGTGTTGGCGCTGGTGGCAGTGCTGGCGACGGCGCTGGTGTAGGCGCAGGCGTTGGTGCTAGCGTCGGCGCTGGCGTCGGTGCTGGCGTCGGTGCTGGTCGATGGTGCTGGTGTAAGTGTTGGTTTTGATGTTGGAGTCGGTGATAACAACAGTGCTGGTATAGGCGCTGGTGGAGGCGCTGGCGTTGGCGCCGGCGGTGGCGCCGGCGTTGGTGCTGTCGCCGGTGCTGGACGCTGCGCTGCGACAGAGGACAGGTCGGAGTGTCGAGTTGGTGGAGTCGGTGGCGGTTGGAGGTCGGATCGCTGAGGTTGCGGAGGCTGGAGGTCGGCTGGTGGAGGTGGCAGTGCGAACCCCGAGGGCAATTGCTACTGGAAGTGGTACTGGAATCACGGCACCCGGGGGAGCGGATGGGAGTCGTGCGCAGTCCAGCGCCGGGTAAGGACGCGGGTGGAACGGCCGTGGCCTCGAACACCTTCCCGTACCCATTGTGTCATTGCGTCGTAAAGTGCTGCCGTCGGCAGGGGGGTCTGGGCGTGTCGCTGGTAATTGGTGCACCTGTACGTCGCATAGACCAGAAGGGCGATGGTCGTGAGCATCTCCGTGGTGTTGGCCAAAGGATTTACCAGAAGAAAAGAATGGAGGTTCACGAACAGGTGCGGGTCGAGGTGCAAGAACTGCGCAGCAAGCCGCTTCACCACCGGGCACTTCGCGTAATGCTCAATCGCGTCCTGTGTGTGGGGGGCACTCTGCACAGGAGGCATGGTCCACCATGTTGTTGAAAACGACGGGCCGTCGTCCATCGATTCCACATCGTGCTGAAGACCGCCGACTGTACCCTTGGAGCCACCAACTTGTTCAACTGCTTAAGGTGATGGAGAGCTGCCCGGCCATGCCAATTCTCTGTGCGCTGCCGGACTGGAAACAAGCTAGTGATGTGAGCGTGGTCGGGCATGTTGAGGTACCAGCGTCGGTATTTGTGCCGGATGCGGTGTTCGGCTGGCGGGGCGCGCGCCTGTAAGAGTCGAGCATACACGGTGGCTTGGAAACGAGCGCGGATGCGGCCCCATTCTTTCACGGAGTAAGGAGTGGGACGCGTCGGTGCCATGGAGCGGTATAGCTCGGGGATATTGGACCATCTGGGCAGCCTCGAAGGCCGTCTGGAGTCCATCTGGGGCCGTCTTGGGGTGGTCTTGAGAGGCAAGTGAGCATTCTTGCAGCCGTCTGGGAGGCTCTTAGGCGTTCTTGGAGCTGTCCTGGAGGCCTCTGGGGCACCTCTTTTGGGAGCCATCGATAAGCCTCCGAAGCCTGTCGGCATGGAAAAAGTGGCTCCCTCAAATATGCAAGGTTTTCGTTGGGTTTTGATGGTTCTTTCCTCAGGGAGGCCTCGGGGAAGCCTCTGAGGGCGTGTTCTGGGCCTCTTGGGGAATCTCTTGGAGGCGTCGTGGAGGCGTGCTGATGGTCAGGGGCCCCTTGGGACCGTCTTGAACCGTATTGGCGGCCCCCGGAGCTGTCTTGCGGCCATTCGGGGCCGCTGTGGATCTGTGGGAAGCCCTTTAGCGCTCTTGAAGCCGTCCTGGAACTGGCTGGGGCTCCTCGTGGGGCAGTCCCGGTCGCTGTGGGGCCCATCCAGAGGTCTCCGAAGTCCATCGGCAGTGACAAGGCGAGTTCTTCAAACACGTACGGTTTTCCATAGGTGTTTGAAGGATTTGGGGATCTCGGGGCCTTTTGGGAAGCATCTTGGGGCGCGTCTGGGGCTGCTCGTGGAACCGTTCCGGATGTTTTGGGGGCCATCCACAGGACTCCGAGGCCCACCGGCAATGAACAGGCGAATTCTTTTTTTTTTTTTAAAAAGTACGGTTTCCCATTCATTCTTGAATGGTTTGGGTTCTCGGGGTCGAAACTACCCCCTCGGAGGCCCCCGAGAGCCCTCAGAAGAGACCCCAAGAAGCATCCATGAGGACCCTGACCAACAACCCAGGGACGGTGGCGAAATGGGCCGAAGGCCATTAGATATATTATACTGTTCTCTTTGGTTGGCCCTCCTCTTTTCCTGTGGCTTGCTGAAGGAGTGTCTGGCGTGCTAAATGTCCAGTGTTCTGCGTTCCTTTGGGAACTCCTACTGGGGCTTCGGCCCAACCCGCCGGCAACCCGAACAGCTCGCGAATGTCGCTCTCCGTTGGCCGCATCGGCTCCAAGACGGCCCAGGTGGCCCCCCAGATGGCCTCCAAGATGGTCCCAAGACGCCTCTGAGACGGCCACGATGGGCTCCAAGACGGCGAACATGCCACCAAGAGAGCTCGACATGTCTTCAAGACGGGCGAAGATGCATTTAAGACAGCCCAAGCTGGCCTCACAATTGCCCAACACAGCCCAACAGGTCCCCGGGAGGCCTCCGAGACGGCCCACGGGGCGGCATCCAGGAGGTCCTCCAGGAAGGCCCAAAGAGGCCCAGATCATGGATTTTCTGACGGTCTTTAAGAATGTGGGCATTTGCTTCATTTCGGCCTTCCGACGGCACAAGACGACCCGGGAGTCCCCCAAGGTCGCCCCAAGATCGCCCAAGAGGCCTCCAAGATGGCCGCATGACGGCGCAAGAGGCTCCCGCAAGACAGCTCCAAGACGCCCAAGAAGGCCCCCAAGACGGCCCCAAGAGGGCCTCAAGTCGGTTCAGAGAGGCCCCACAAACGCGGCTTCCGACGGCGTCAGACGGGCCAGGAATGCCCCAAGGCGGCCAAAGACACCCCCGAGAAGCCCCCTAAGGTCCCCAAGCCCCAAGAGGCCAAGGAGGCCCCCAAGAGGCCTCCAAGAGGCCCCCAGGAAGCTCCAAGGAGGCCCCAAGAGTGCACCAAGAGGCTCCCAAGAGGCTCTCAAGAGGCCTCCTCCTCCTCCTACTCCTCTTCCTCTTCATCATTCTCCCTCTCCTGATCCTCCACCTCTTCCTCCCAAGTGTTCCCCGATGAATTTCTAGAGCTGCTGGAGAAACATATAGTCCGATAGCCTGGCTAAGCTGGGGCCCAATGTTTGGCCACAGAGGCGCTTCCCACAAGGCAGAGGGCGGCGGTGATTCGCCGCAGGCATCTTCGATACCATCTTGAACCGTCCTGGAAGCCCACTAGCCCATCTGAGACTATTGGAGAGGCCTGACGGCCAGTGCCGCCGCCCCTGAACGACGACGACGACGTCGACGACGACGTTTTTGCAATTACTCCAGCACTCCTTGTCAGCGAAGCGGTGGGGGCGCCAGGCAGTGAAGAGCACTTCCGTGTGCGTCCGCACGCCAGCACAAGCAAGTCTTAGAAGAGAAAAAATGTTGTGATTGCCTGGAAAGCACTGCAGTGAGCGTTTGCACGCATGTATGCCGACGGCGACGACGACGACGCCAACGAGATTCGGCCGACCAGCGCGGAAGAAGCTCTTGTATCCGCTAAAACCTAATCAGGAATAACCGTCCCCTCGAGCCTGATCATCCTCGTCGTATATCCCCCCCTCCCCCCGTGTACCGTAGGGCCAGGCCTGCCGGGCACGCTCGCACGTCTTTACGTTCCAATCATTGGAAGCGCTGCGGCTCGCCATTAACTATCCAGGCACCTCATGCCTCCGAATCGCGTACCTGTAGTCCGGGGGAGGGATACATGTAGTCTGGGGGGTAGCTACAGACCGGAGCCCCAAAACTATTGAGGGACTCCGATAAGGTGGGGGCATTGGATAAGCAAACCTTCGATAAGGAATCCAGGGTCTGGAAGCCAGTGGAACTCCAATCGTGGGTTGGCCATGGATATCACCGCCGCCCTCATCAGATAAGGAACCCTCCAGGGTCTGAAGCCTCCTGGGTGCATTCCTTAACGAACGCCCCCAGCGTATTGGAGTCTGCAGAAACAACTCCGTGAAACAATTTTCGGAGCTCTGACATCGCCTGTACAAGCGCACAAGCGCGCAAGACGCTACGCTACTACCGCATCGCGTTCGGCGATCGGGGGGCCCCAACGGGCCCGCACCAAAGGTCACTCCGGCGAAGGGTCACTCTTACGTGTCGTCGACCGAAGCTGGGCGAAAACGCCCGGCTCAAAGAGGGCGTCGCCGGGATCCCGGGGGACCGTTCTCTCGTGGGGCCTGCCTTTGCTTTGACGCCGGCCGCCGCCGCGCTCCCGCTGGCGGAGCCGCCCTCCGCTCGACGCTTTTCTGCCCGCGCCGCGGCGGCCCCACGCTGTGGGCCCCCGCACGTCTGGGGCCACCGTTGGGGCCGCGTGGAGGCCACCCTGGGGCCAGCAGCTGGGGCCACTGCGGGGCCACCTCGGCACCAGTCTGCGCCACCCTGTGAAGACGACGCCAGGACGAGGATGGATTCGGGCGAGGCTGTCGAGAGTCTCTGAGATCCCGCGGCTCTGGAGGATGTCTCGGGCGCCGCGGCCTTCTCAGAGCGTTCCAGAACGCTCCGAGAACGTCCCGGAATGCTCTGGAACAGGTTTATCCTCGCCCTAGCCCGGTCCGACACCCTATTCCGACCAGCCCTCTGGGCGTGAGTGGCTCAGGGAGCTTCCTCTTCCACCCCTTCCCCCACCCGACCGGCAGCCAACCCCGACCCATGAAGGCACCCATGAGGGCGCCCCTCCCACAATCCGTGTCAAAAGCAATGCAAAACCAACTTTGGAGCAAAATCTTAGGTCATGCTCGTGGGCCCCGGGAGGTGCCAGCATATTGCCTGCTGCACGCAGGGCCACCATCTCTGACAAAAAGATACATGCGCGGCCACCCCGCGATAACTGCCCACTGGTTCTTGATAAGGACGTGGGGGGGTGCTGCCACATTGCCTGATGTGTGCAGGTCCACCAAACACCACCATGATGGCCACCCCGCCGCGATTGCGCAATGGTTTTCGACATGGGGGCCGACATGTTTCCCGATGTGTGCTGTCACGTGCGCGAGCGCACCTAACACACTCTGCGCGTGCCCTAAGCGTGGCGCACCTGGCGCGTCTGGTGTATTCGGCACACATGGTGCTTGCGGAGCACTTGGCGCATCTGGCGCAGCAGGCGTGCCTGGCACGCTTGGGCCCCATGGGTGCCTGGCGCACCTGGCGCGCGTGGCGCGCCTGGTACGCGTGGCGCACCTCGCCCCAGTATCGCGCACATGGGGTCTGTTGTGGCTCCCAGTAGCTGTCCATCCAAAGACAACCACTAAACATGCTCGGGTGCACCTATGTGTTGGGAGGGCGGGTGGGAATAATGAACGCCCCCTCCACCTGGCAACCGGCAGCCATTTCGTCCCCATGATGACCCCTCCCCACCATCTCTCGAAAACAAAAATAAAATGCACTTCGCCTCCAAATTTGGAGCATGCGCGGGCGCCCCGCGACCACCTCGCAATGGTTTTCGACAGGACGACGGGGGAAGCTCATATTGTTTGCTGCGCCAAAACAGCCATCCCTGTCAAAAGTGAATCAAACATTAATTGTGCATCCGAAACTGGAACATTCGTGGGCGCCCCGCGACCACTTCGCATTGGTTCTTGAAATGGCGCAGGCCAACCAGCGCTGACGAAAAAACACGCAATATGAAGATTGCCTCCAGATCAGCAGCATACGCGGGCGTCCCGCGACCACTTTGCATTGGTTTTTGATAGGAGCTGCGGGATGGGGCATCACATAGATTGCTTGCTGCACGCACTCCAACAATCCCTGCGAGCTTACAATACAAATGCGCGTTGCTTCCAAATCTAGAGCATGCGCGGGCGCCCCGCGACCATTGCGCATTGTTCCCTACCTAGGCTCTGCCTAGAAGGGTTCTTACTGTATAAGCTTAAAGGGCCGGGCAGTGGACCACGCCCCGCGCGGTTCCCCCGGCATCCGCCCCGCGGTTCCCCCAGGATCCTGGGAGCTTCAGCTTTAGCTTTAGCTTTAGCTTTAGCTTTAGATTTAGCTTTAGCTGTAGCTTTAGTTTTAGCTTTAGCTTAGCTTTAGCTTAGCTTTAGCTTAGCTTTAGCTTAGCTTTAGCTTAGCTTTAGCTTAGCTTTAGCTTAGCTTTAGCTTAGAGTTAGCTTAGCTTTAGCTTAGCTTTAGCTTAGAGTTAGCTTAGCTTTAGCTTAGATTTAGCTTTGCTGTAGCTTAGCTTTAGTTTAGCTGTAGTTTAGATTTAGTTTAGCGTTAGCTTAGATGTAGCTTGGCTGTAGCTTAGCTTCAGCTTAGCTTTACCTTAGCTTTAGCTTAGCTTTAGTTTCGTTTTAGATTAGCTGCAGTTTAGCTTTAGCTTGGATGTCGTTTAGCGGTAGTTTAGCTTTAGCTTAGCTTCAGTTTAGCTTCAGTTTAGATTTAGCTTAGCTTTAGCTTAGCTTTAGCTTAGCGTTAGCTTAGCTTTAGTTTAGCTTTAGCTTAGATTTAGCTTAGCTTTAGCTTAGCTTTAGCTTAGCTTATCTTTAGCTTAGCTTTAGCTTAGCTTTAGCTTAGCTTTACTGTTACTACTAATGCTGCTTTCCTGGGGGGCTCCAACTCCTAGGTAGGGTCGCCTTGGATATTTTTTTGTTAAGGATATCCGGGTGCTACTCATTTGTGGGGAAGGCGGGCGGGAGTGAGCGAGGCAGCTTGCTTGCGCCTTGTGAGCAGGAGGTGTCTTGACCACTGCTCCCTATGAATAAACCCCCCCTTACCCAAGCGACCAGCAGCCAACCATGACCCATGCCGACGCCCCCCATCACACCATCCCTTTTCAAAAACCAATACACATTCACTTTACCCCGAAATCTGGAGCATGCGCGGGCGCCCCGCGACCACCTCGCATTGGTGTTTGGCAAAGACGGCGGGGTGGCTCATATTTCATGCTGTCGCGCAGGCCAATCACCCGTGTCAAAAGTTAATCAAAAAATGCATGTTATCTCCGAATCTGGAGCATGCGCGGGCGCCCGGCGATCACATCGCACTGGATGTTGATAGGGACGGCGGAGGGGCCCTCATAGTGCTTGCTGCGCGCAGGCCAACCATCGCTGTCGAAAAGAAATACAACATACACTTTGCCTCCAAATCTGCCGTATGCGCGGACACCCCGCGACAAAATCGCATTGCTTGTTGACAGGGAGACCCAGGTGCGACTCACGATGTGGGAAGGCATGTGGGTATGTGAGAATCGGCATGCGCCTTGTGAGTAAGAGGTGTCTTGATCACTGTTCCCTATTAATATACACCCCCTCCCCCAGGGACAATGAGGGCACCCCCCCACACACCATCCATTGCAAAAAACACTACAAACACACACACACACACACACTTTGCCTCCAAACTCGGAGCATGCGCAGCGAACCCGATGCGGCCTTCCCCCACCATCCCTGTCAAAAAAAACAATACAGAATACACGTGGCGGCGGGGGCAGCGGTGGCGGCGGCGGCAGCGGTGGCGGCAGCGGCTGCGGCGGCAGCGGCAGCGGGGGCGACGGCGGGGGTGGCGGCGGCGGCGGCGGCGGGCGCCGCGGCGGCGACGGCGGCGGACGGCGGCGGCGGGGCGGCGCGGCGGCGGCGGCGGCGGACACGGCAGCGGCGGGCGGCGGAGGCGGCGGCGGAGGCGGCGGCGGCGGCGGCGGCGGATGCGCCCCCAATAGCTGCCCACCCAAAGACGACTGCTGAATATGCTGCAGCTCGGGCCAGGCTCGGGTGTTACGTATGTGTTGGGAGGGCGGGTGGGAGTGAGCGAGACGGCTTGCGGGCGGGGAGGGAGTCTTGACCCCCCCCTACCCCATACCCCTGAACCACTGGGGCGTCCAAGAAGGATTTAGCGAGAAAACGAAAATCATGAAGTTCAGAGAGGTGTTGGGCCAATTCTGGTCTCCTGGGAGGTCGGCTACTTGAACACCCGCCCTTCTTTGATCCAATTCCTCCTAGATGGCCCAAAGATGGCCCCCTAGGCCCCCAGGGGTTTCCAGAAGGGGCCCCACAAGGCGCCCAGGAGGCCCCAAGAGGCACCAAAGAGGCCCCAAAAAAGGCCCCCAAGAGATCCCCAAAAGGCCCCCATGAGTACCCAAAAGCTTCCTCAAGGCACCATACACGCTCTAAGAAGCCCGCGGGACCGCCAAAGGCACCCAAAACACATCTGAAGAGACATCCGAGAGGCCTGTGGCCTGTCTGCTTGCCTTCGAGCTGTTTGCCGGCGCCGCTGGCACGCCTCAAGGCGGCGGCTGAGGTGGCGCATTTCGGTGCGGGGCTATACTGGACGGGCGACGCTGAGGGCCTGGAGGCCGAGGCGCTGCAGCCGTGCGGCGGTGGCAAGCCCTGCAAGCTGGCGCAAAGACCGAACCCTTGGTTTCACGCGGGGGGTGGCTGTGGCGTGGTGCTGCACCTCGGGCGTCGGCGGCGGCGCGCGGGGCCCACCATCTGCGAGGTCTGCGTCGCGTGGATGCAGACCCGAGCGGCGAGGGGGCTGCAGAAGGCGTGCTGCGGGCCGCCCACCAACAAGGGGCACGAGCAGCGCACCTACGTCAGCAATCTGGCGGCCAGGAGGGACAGGTTGCTGCGTAGTCTGGACGCCAAGACGGGCAGGTCATGGGCTACGGGTACGCTGGTGCATGACGAACGCAGTCCGGTCGACGACAGGTCCGACGAAGGCACCGACGAGGCGGTCATGGCCCAGGGCTCTGTGGAAGCCCCGCTGGCGGACGCGCATGGGGACCGCGACACGCAGGTTTCCCGCAGCGCCGTGTGGCGGGTGCACGGTGGAGGCCCAGTTGGCGGATGTGCAGGAGACCGCGACACGCGGGGTTCCCGCAGTGCTGCGAGGCGGGCGCACGGAGGAGGCCCCGCTGGCGGACGTGCAGGGGACCGCGACACGCGGGGCTCCTGTACTGCCGAGAGGCGGGCGCACGGAGGCCAGCCGCCTGCTTGCGGAGGTCGCGGCGCGCCGCAGCGCTTGCGCAGCGCCACCGCCGTCCTGGCAGGAACGGCTGGAG
Source organism: Prorocentrum cordatum (assembly GCA_963575745.1). Classification (NCBI taxonomy): domain Eukaryota; class Dinophyceae; order Prorocentrales; family Prorocentraceae; genus Prorocentrum; species Prorocentrum cordatum. Next base: position 134,121 of record CAUYUJ010021149.1, read on the forward strand.
GAGCTGCGGCGGCGCGTGGCGACGCGCGAGGCTGGCCTGGCGTGCATTGCCGCTGGTGGGGCTGTGCTCCCAAGGCGCAGGCGGCGGAGGCGTTGACCGACACGGGGTGCGCTGTTGGTGATCGCGCCGAGTCATGGGCAGTGCGGAGGCAGGAACTGCTGCGGCGGCTCCAGGCGCGGGCCGAGCGGCTCTGCGGCGGCGCTGGGGCGGCCCCCAGGGAGGCGCCTGCGGGCTTTGCCGCGCGATTGCGGCGGCGCGGCATCCGCGTGGCGCGGCCGCCGCCCAGGGCGGCCCTGCCGCAACGGCCGCCGCGGCCTTTGGCCCTGGAGCGCAGGCTGGACCGCTGGGGGCGTTGGTGGATCGAGCCGCTGCTCGACGCCGACGGAGCGGCCAGCGACTGGCTCGACCACTGCGTCCCGTACGCGAAGGCGGTCCTCGCCCAGCCCAGGTGGCGGCGTTTCCTCAGGGCGATGGGCAGCACGGCTCGGCAGCTGGCGGAGGCGTGGTGCCGCCGCGCCTGGAGCCGCGGTGCGAGGCTGCGCGGTGCCTACGCCAGGTATCGTTCGGGCCTCACGCTGGGCCAGCGGTATGTCACCGACTGCATGCGGAGGTACGAGGTGTACTGCCTCCGCAGCTGGCTGGCGGCGCCTGCGGCCTGCCGCCCGCGCTGGGCTGGGCCCGGGCGGTGCGCCGCAGGCCGCGGCCTGGGGCGGCGGCGGCGCCTCGCGAGGGCCAGGGCCGCCTCGGCGCGCAGGCGGCGTCGCAGGGGCGCAGCGGCGGCGAGGGCCGCGACACGGGCGAGGGCGTTGCCTGAGCGCGCCCTGTCGCTGTCCCTCTGCGCGCCCAGCGGCGGCGGTTGCGCGTTGCGCTGGCCGCAGGCCGCATCCCCCAGCCGCGACGGTGACGGAGGCTAGGCGGCGGCCGCCATGACAGCGGCGCGGTCCACCTCGCGCAGGTCGGGCGGAGCCGCGGTGCAGGCGGTGACACGGTCGTTGTGCCGTTCGGCCTGGCCATCGACCTCATCTGAGGTCCCTCGAGGCGTTGTTTGCCACTCAGACGGCACCCTCAGGCTCCTGATATCCTGACCACCATCATCCTCATCATCAGCAGCAGCAGCATCATCACCATCACCATCATCGTCCGTATCATTATAATGTTCCGCATCCGCATCAACATCAGCATCATCATCCGCAGCATCATCAACACCAGCAGCATGCGTATCATCAGCAGCAGCAACAGCATCATTAGCATCATCATCATAAACATCAGCAGCAGCACCATCACCACCATCATCATCATCAGCATCACCATCATCATCGTCAGCATCAGCATCATCACCGTCGCCATCAGCATCATCGGCACCAGCATCATCAACAACAGCAGAATCAGCAGCATCATCATCATCAACAACAGCATCAGCATCAGCATCAGCAGGAGCATCATCACAATCATCTGCATCAGCATCACCCATCATCATTCTCGTCGTCATCATCAACACCACCCCCACCACCATCATGATCATCAGCCGCATCAGCATCAACATCTCGATCGTCATCACCACGATCACAAACACCATCACCATCATCATGATTAGCATCATTGTCGTCGTCATCATCATCAGCATGATCAGTTCCATCCTCATCAGCATCATCAAAATCATCATGATCATCAGCATCTTCATGGTTACCACCATCATCCTCCTCCTCCTCCTCCTCCTCCTCATCATCATCATCATCATCATCATCATCATCATCATCATCATCAGCATCATCATCATCATCATCATCATCATCATCATCATCATTATCATCATCCGCCTCCGCCTCCGCCTCCTCCTCCTCCTCCTCCTCCTCCTCCTCCTCCTCCTCCTCCTCCTCCTCCTCCTCCTCCTCCTCCCTCGTCCCGCTGCCCATCTCCTCCTCCTCCGCCTCCTCCTCCATTTCCTACTCCATCCTGCCCTATCTTGGGGTACGACGGCTTCCCAAGAACTCTTTCTCCCCATGCATGCTCCTCCACACCCCTGATCGGGGCAGCTCGCCTGGGCAGCAATGCTGGATGGGCCGGTGGAGTCACGCGAAGCGCCTAGAATCTGGGCCACCTCGGTGCCACATCGGGACCACCGTGGGGCCATGTTGGGACCATTTGAGGAGGCCCAGGCGAGCGCGCGTCGAAGCGACCCCCCCAAGAGAAAAGCCGGGAGTGGCACGGCGCTCGCACGGCCGGAATGGTCCGACCATTCTTCGGCCAGCCCCCTTTGGACCACTCGAGAAGCGAGGCCACTTCCAGAGCGCGCCCTGCTCAGAGTCGCCTACCCGCCCGGCCCCGCGCTCCCGCCAGACGCGCCGCGGCCCTCCGCCCAACCTCTCCGCTGCACCCGCCAACCCCATCGGCACCTCGGTCCCGAGAAAACGCGGACCCTCTCTGGAACGCGCCTCGTCCAGCCTCGCCTCCCCGCCCGGCCCCGCGGTCCCGCTTGATGTGCCGGAGCTGCTGCATGAGCATGTACTTCTTGTGTTCCTCCGGGCGCCCGCGGAGCAAAGGGTGTGGAGGTTGCGTGGAAAGGAAAAAAAGGGAGAGGGGAGGAGAGGAGAGAATAGGAGAGGGAATGAGATGAGAGTATCTGGAAGGCAAAGGCAGGGGAGGGAAAGGAGGAGGAGGTGAAGGTGTAGAGGAAAGAGGATGAGGAGAAAGAGGAGGAGGAGGAGGAGGAGGAGGGGTTTCGGGGGAGGAGGATGGGGACGATGGAAAAGAGGAGGGTAGAGGGGGTTGATGTCCAGAAGTTTTGGCGTCGAGAGACTCCTGGGATGTACGTGCGTCCTCGTCTTCTGGCTCTTCCTCCTAGCCTCCATCCTCCTCCGCCGCCTTCCCTTTCCTCACCCCCCCTTCTCCTGCATCATTCGTTATCCATCCTACCTTCTCCCTCCTCCCTCCTCTTGCATCATCCCTCCTTCCTTCTTCCTCTTCCTCCCACTCCCCCTCCTTTTCCCATCTCCTTGCTAATCCCTCTTCCGTGTACCTCCCCATTTGTCGCACCAACATACGTGTCCGTAGACCGTGAGACTTCCGTGCAATTTGCTGTCATGATGTTACGAAGGATCAAACATCTTCACAGCTGAAGGGCGGGTGGTTTTCAACATGTGGTTATGGCTGGGAGGCCGAGCACTGGTATCTTGAATGGCTGTAGCAGCTTCAAGGATGAAGGCCCACTCGTTTGCTAAATGCGGTTATTGCCCTAGGGTCGTGCACATTCGTCTGAAAAGACAACCACGGCTTCAAAGATTGAGGCCAGTCCGTCTTCAAAATGCGGTTGTTGTCCTGGCGCCTTGCGCACTCGTCATCAAATATTGCCAACAAGTTCAGGGATGGAGAGCTGGTGGGTTTCGACATGCGGCTCTCTGGAGCGTCACGCACGTCGTCTCTAAAACGTGGGAGAACACGTTTCGTGGACGCTTGCTTGGGAAAAATCCCTGGACACGTCGGAACCAGGCCGCCCCCCCCAAACATGTGGAGCACCCGGAGAGCCGCCCGCACCCTCCCCTTGCACTCTGGCCTCTCTAACCTGTGCCCCCCCCCCATCCAGGCGGGCGCGTGGAACCGGCCCCCCCTCCGTGTCCAAGGGAGGACGGTTCAAACCAGGCCCCCCCACCCCTCCCCCCGAATAGAATCTCATTAGAAGTCGATCAAGCTCTCATACAATCCAACTGCACATGGACCCCCCCCTATAGTAGCATCCTGATCGGGCTTGATCCAAATATACTGGATTCCTACTACGGCTGGATCCAGCTTAGAAAGAATAATCTCGATCCAGCTCTACTTGAATCCTACGCAGGCTCGGTCCAGCTCTCATAGAGTCCTATGATCGCTAGATCAAGGCCCTTATTACCAATTATATATATATATATATATATATATATATGTATAAAAGAAACACACATACTGGGGCTCGGTCCAGCCATAATATTATCCTGCTCAGGGTCGATCGTGGTCGTCGTCGTCGTCGCCGTCGTCGTCGTCATCATCGTTGTCGTCGTTTTCGTCGTCGTCGTCATCGCCGTCGTCGTCGCTACTCGACGGCGCTGGCGCCGGCGCCAGCGCTCGCCCTTGTCGGTTGCCACTGGAGAGGGACCGGGGGGGTTTGGGGAGCCGGTTTGAGCCCCCGCTTGCAAGTCAGGTGCCTCGGAGGGGGGGCCTTTCGAACCCCTCCCCACCCCTTGCATGTCAGGGGGGGAAGGCCCCCGCTCCAGTTCGACACCCACTTTCAAGCGTCAACAAAGCACGCTCTTTCAAAACGTGCACCTATTGCAACGATGCAGGCCAGTTCTTTTTCAAAATGCGGCTCTCGCCCAAGCGCCAGAGTCCACCGCCTATGTCGAAAGGGGTTATCACCGCACGGCGCACGAATCCCTTAAAGCTTGCAAAACGGAGGGGAAAAAACAAAACTCCCAACCAAAAAGGGGTTTTCGCCTAACACTTCCGACTTGATAAGAATCTTGGACATCCGTATCAGCTGCGAGGATGGATGGCGGCTCCTTTCAAAAGAAAACTGACACCAAAGTTTCCTCCTCCTCCTCCTCCTCCTCCTTCCCTCCTCCTCCTCCTCCTCCTCCTCCTCCTCCTCCTCCTCCAATTCGTATCTTGGCTCAAGCTTCGCCTTGCTGGGTCGGCCCGCCTTCCCGCTGTGTCGCCGATGCCGCCGACGACGGACGCCCGCGCTGCTGCGACGCTGGAGGCCGCGCGGGGCGCGGTCCTGGCGGTGCACGCTGCTGCCGGGCTCGCCAGAGGCGCTGGGCTCCGAGATGCTGCGCGTCTCGCCCGCGCCGCTGAAGGTCTGCTGCGCACGGCGGTGGCCGTGATGGCCAAGCCCACCACACCTGCGCCCGCGGCGGCGCCGCCAGCGGAGCCCGCGGCTGCCACTCGGAGGCGGCGGCGTCGGCCTCGCGGCCGCGGCGGAGCGACGGGAGCGGCCGGGGTGGCCATGCACGGCCTCGGCGCCGACGGCATGATGACGGAGGCTGGGCCGGCGGGAGGCGCGGCGCAGGTGGCGGCCGCGCTGCCCGTGCCGATGCTGGAGGACGTCATCGACGACGCCTGAGCCGACGAGCTCCCCGTGATGGTGCAGCCGCCGCGGACGGCCGCTCGCGGCCCGCCCTCCAGCGCGGGCCGAGGCAAGGGCAAGGACGACGGCAAGGGCAAGGACGACCTGCTCCGCTCCGCGCGGGCGCGCGTCGCCTTCCTCCGCGGGAGCCTCGGCCTGCCAGCCGACTGGGGCTCGATCGCCACCAGCCCCGACGAGCTCGAGGCGGTCCTCGAGGAGCTCTGCCGCCGCGTGGAGGAGGTGGTCGAGCCGCCGAGGACCGGGGGCCTGCGCTCTGGGGCGGCGCGGGGGTCGGCCGTCGGGGACGGTAGCCCTCCCGCGCAACGCGGTGCTCGACTTCGGCGCGCACCTCGGCTCCCTCCTCGTCGTCCCCAGCGTGGAGGGCCTCCATGGCGAGCTCATCTGAGCTCCTAGTCCCGCCAGCTGCTCGTTTCGACGGACGGCTGCGCCAGGCCTCGTCCCTCGTTCCTCCTCCTCCTCCTCCTCCTCCTCCTCCTTCTTCCTCCTCTTCCTCCTCCTCCTCCTCCTCCTCCTCCTCCTCATCCTCCTCCTTCTCCTTCCCTCCTCCTCTTCCTCCTCCTCCACCTCCTCCTCCTCCTCCTCCTCCTCATCATCATCATCACCACCACAACCACCATCATCATCATCATCATCATCATCATCATCATCATCATCATCATCATCATCATCATCATCATCATCATCATCATCATCATCATCATCATCATCATCATCATCATCATCATCATCATCATCATCATCATCATCATCATCATCATCATCATCATCATCATCATCATCATCATCATCATCATCATCATCATCATCATCATCATCATCATCATCATCATCATCATCATCATCATCATCATCATCATCATCATCATCAGTATCATCATGTTCCTTTTCCTTTTCCTTTTCCTCCTCCTCCTCCTGCTCCTCCTCCTCCTAATCCTCCTCCTCCTCCTCATCCATCCATCCTTCTCCTCCTCATCCTCCTCCTCCGCCGCCACCATCATCCACCCCTCCTTATCTTACGCCTGCTCCTCCTCCTCATCATCATCATCATCATCATCAACAACAGCATCATCATCATCATCATCAGCAGCAGCAGCAGCATTGACATCAGCATCATCATCATCATCATCATCATCATCATCATCAGCATCATCATCATCAGCATCATCAGCATCATCCTCCTTAGCATCATCATCACCATCATCAGCATCATAATCAGCAGCATCAACAGCAGCATCATCATCAACAGCAGCAGCATCATCAGCAACATCAACAGCATCATCATCATCATCATCAGCATCATCATCATCATCAGCAGCAACAGCATCATCAGCAGCAGCATCATCATCGGCAGCAGCATCAGCATCGGCATCATCATCAGCAGCATCAGCATCAGCATCAGCATATTCATCCTCCTCCTCATCCTCCTCATCCTCCTCATCCTCTTCCTTCCCTCCCGTCCCTCCCCCTCATCGCCCGCCTCCTCCTCCTCCGCATCCGCCTGCTACGCCTCCTCCTCCTCCTCCTCCTCCTCCCCCCTCTCCTCATCTTCCTCTTCCTCATCCTCCTCCTCATCCTCCTCTATGATCGCTCATTCTCTATCCTCCTCTTCCTCCTCCTCCTCCTCCTCCTCCTCCTCCTCCTCCTCATCCGCCTCCTGATCATCCCTCCTGCGTCTCCTTTCCTCCTCCTCCTCCTCCACTTCCTCCTCCTCCTCCTCCTCTCCGCCGCCTCCTCCTCCTCCGCCTCCTCCTCCTCCTCCTCCTCCTCCTCCTCCTCCTCCTCCTCCTCTCCCTCCTCCTCATCATCCTCCTCCTCTTCCTCCTCCTCCTCCTGATCCTCCTCCTCTTCATCCGCCTCCTCCTCCTCCTCCTCCTCCGCCTCTCCCTCATCCTCCCTCTTCTCATCTCATCCTCCTCATCATACTCCCCCTCCTCCTCCTCCGCCTCCTCCTCTTCTTCCGCCGCCTCAACCTCCTCCGCATCCTCCTCCTCTTTCCTGCTCCTCCTCCTGCCCCTCCATCCTCCTCCTCCTCCTCTCCTCATTCTCCTCCGCCGCCTCCTCATCGTCCTCATCCGCCTCCTCCGTCCCAACTACTCTCCCTCCTCCTCTCCTCCTCCTCCTCCTCCTCCTCCTCCTCCTCCTCCTCCTCCGCCTCCTCCTCCTCCTCCTCCTCCGCCTCCTCCTCCTCCTCATCCTCCTCCTCATCCCCTCCTCCTCATCGTCCTCCTCATCGTCATCATCATCATCATCATCATCATCATCATCATCATCATCATCCATCATCATCATCATCATCATCATCATCATCATCACATCATCATCATCATCATCATCATCATCATCATCATCATCATCATCATCATCATCATCATCATCATCATCATCATCATCATCATCATCATCATCATCATCATCATCATCATCATCAGCAGCAGCATCAGCATCATCAGCATCATCATCATCATCATCATCATCACCATCACCAGCATCAGAATCATCATCATCATCATCATCATCATCAGCAGCAGCATCATCATCATCATCACCATCCTCATCCTCCACCGCATCCTCCTCCTCCTCCGCCTCCTCCTCAGCATCATCATCATCATCAGCAGCATCAGCATCATCATCATCATCAGCATCATCAGCATCAGCATCATCATCATCATCATCATCATCATCATCATCATCATCATCATAATAATCGTCATCATCATCATCAGCATCAGCATCAGGGTCATCATCATCAGCATCATCAGCATCGTCATGATCATCGTCATCATCATCATCGTCATCAGCATCCTCATCATCAGCATCAGCATCATCATCATCCTCCAATTCCTCATCCTCCCCCTTCTCCGCCTCATCACCATCATCACCAGCATCATCAGCAGCAGCATCGTCATCATCACCAGCATGATCAGCATCAGCAGCATCAGCAGCATCATCATCATCAGCATCATCATCATCAGCATCATCATCAGCATCATCATCACCATCATCATCATCAGCATCATCATCATCGTCATCAGCATCAGCATCATCATCATCATCATCATCATCATCAGCATCATCATCATCATCAGCATCCGCCTCATCCGCATCATCCTCCTCCTCATCATCATCCTCCTCCTCCCCACCGATCCTCCTCCTGTTCCTCATACTCCTCCTCCGCCTCCTCCTCCTTCGCCTTCTCCTCCTCCGCCTCCTCCTCCTCCTCTTCCTCCTCCGCTTCCTCCTCCTCCTCCTCCTCGTCCGCCGCATCCTCCTCATCCTACTCTTCCTCCTCCTCTTCCTCCTCCTCCTCATCCTCCTCCTCCTCCTGCTCCCCCTCCTCCTTCTCTTCTTCCTCCTCATCCTCCTGCTCCTCATCCTCCTCATCCGGCTCCTCCTCGTCATCCTCCTCCTTCCATCCTCCGCCTCTTCCTCGGTTTCTCCTCCTCCTCCGTATCATCATCCTCCTCATCCTTCCATCCTCCTCCTCCTCCTCCTCCTCCTCCTCCTCACTCCTCCTCCTCCTCATTCTCCTCCTCCTCATCATCATCATCATCAGCATCAGCATCAGCATCATCATCATCAGCATCATCATCGTCCTCATCCTCATCCTCATCATCCTCATGTTCCTGATCCGCATCATCGTCAGCAGCAGCAGCAGCATCATCATCATCAGCATCATCATCATCATCATCATCCTCCTCCTCCTCATCATCATCATCGTCCTCCTCATCCTGCTCCTTCTCCTCCACATCCTCCTCCTCGTCCTCCTCATTCCCTCCTCATCCTCCTCCTCATCGTCCTCCTCCTCCTCCGCATCCTCCTGCTCATCCTCATCCTCCTGCTCCTCATCCTCCTCCTCCCCCGCATGTTCCTCCTCCTCCTCATCCTCATCCCCCTCCTCATCCGTCTCCTCCTCCTCGTCATCCGCCTCCTCGTCATCCAACTCATTACCATCAGCATCAGCATCAGCATGAGCAGCAGCATCATCATCATCATCATCATCATCATCATCATCATCATCATCATCAGCAGCATCATAATCATCATCAGCAGCATCATCATCAGCAGCAGCATCATCATCATCCTCATCATGATCAGCAGCATCATCAGCACCATCAGCATCATCATCAGCATCATCATCAGCATCCTCTGCCTCCTCAACATCCTCCCCCTCCTCATCATCATCATCGTCATCAGCAGCATCCGCCTCCTCCTCGTCCGCATCCTCCTCCTCATCATCATTATCAGCCTTACTCTCTTCCTAATCAGATACCTCCTCCCGTTATTCAGCTTCTGCTGCTGAATTGTCGTAGTCACCTTTCTCCTCCTCGTCCTCCTCCTCCTCCTCCGCCTCCTCATACTCCTCCTCCTCCTCCGCCTCCTCCTCCTTCCCTCCTCCTCCTCCTCCTCATCCTCATCCTCCTCCTCATCCTCCTCATCCTCCTCCTCCTGCTCCTCATCATCCTCCGCCGCATCCTCCTCATCCTCCTCCTCCTCCTCATCGTCCTCCTCTTCCGTCGCCTCATCCTCTTCCTCCATATAAGCCTATTCAGCCCTCCTCATCTTCATCATCCGCCTCCTCCTCATCAGCATCATCATCATCAGCAGCAGCATCATCAGCATCATGGTTCGCCTCCTCCTAGTCCTCCTCCTCCTGCTCCTC
>CAUYUJ010021150.1:0-37500 GCA_963575745.1 Prorocentrum cordatum
GGAGGTGTAGGAGGAGATATTATTGAGAGAGTTGGAGGGGGCGTTGATGATGAGGGCGAGTCTGCTTTCTTTCCCCTTCTCTCCCTCCCCTTTCTTTCTGTCTTTTCTCCTCCTCATCTGCCTTCTGTCTTTTATGTCTTTTCTCCTCCTCCTCCTCCTCCTTCCTCCTCGTCCACCCTCCGACTCCCCCTCCTCTTGAGTCGGCGCCCCGTTCTTCACGAGCCCAACCCGATGTGATCCTCCTCCCCCCCCTACCCTTCCCCCCCTGGCCCGCTACCTCCCTCTGGAGAGCTGCACGCCCCTGGCAGTGGCTCCCATGACTGACCCTCTTCGCGAACCCGAGCTGCGAGCTCCAAGTTTTCTCCCCTCCCTCCCCTCCCTCTCTCCCTCCCTCCTCCCCCTCTCTCCCCTCCCTCTCTCCCTCCCTCCCCTCTCCCCCCCACTCCCCCTCCCTCTCTCCCTCCCTCTTTCCCCTCCCCCTCCCTCTTCCCCCCTCCCCCCCTCTCCCTCCTTCCCCTCCCTTTCCCTCCTCCGCCCCTCCCTGCTCCTTTCCCGTTCTCTTTCCCTTCCCCCCTCCCCTCCCTCGTCCCCCTCCCACTCCCCCTCGTGCTACGCCCGCCGTCCCACCCCCCCTTTCCTGCACGTCGTGATGTACGTCGGCATTCCCCTCCCCCCCCTCTGTGGCCGTGCTGCTCCCCGTGGGCGGCGGCATCCACACGCCATCATCATCATCATCATCATCATCATCATCATCATCATCACCACCATCATCATCATCATCATCACCATCACCATCACCATCACCATCACCATCACCATCACCATCACCATCACCATCATCACCATCACCATCATCATCATCGTCATCGTCATCGTCATCGTCATCGTCATCGTCATCGTCATAGTCATCATCACCACCACCATCATCATCATCATCATCATCATCATCATCATCGTCATCGTCATCGTCATAGGCATCATCACCATCATCATCATCACCACCACAACCATCATCATCATCATCACGACCATCATCCTCATCATCGGCTTCGTCTTCGTTTTCACTTTCATTGTCATCTTCATCTTCATCTTCATCTGCATCAGCCTCATCATCATCACCCCCATCATGGCTTTCACAGCTCAAGCATCATCATTACCGTCATCATCATCATCATCATCATCATCACCATTACCACCGCCACCATCATCATAATCATGATTTGTCCTTATCATCATCAACATCATCATTACCATCGTTTTCATAATCACCATCATTACGATCATCACCATCACCATCAATGGCATGACCCTCATCATCATCATCACCATCATCACATCATCTTCATCACCATCATCACCACCATCCACAATCATCGTCATCGTCATCGTCATCGTCATCGTCACCATGATCATCATGATCATCATGATCATCATCATCAGCATCAGCAACATCGTCACCATCGTCATCGTCATCATCGCCAGTAACATCACCACCATTATCATCATCATCATCATCAGCAACATCCTCATTACCACAATTATCATTACCACAATCATCGTCAACGCCATCGTCATCATCATCATCAGCATCAGCATAATCGTCATCATCGTCATCATCATCATCATCATCATCGCCATCACCATCACCATCACCATCATCATCATCATCATCATCATCATCATCATCATCATCATCATCATCATCATCATCATCATCATCATCATCATCACCGTCACCATCGTCAGTCGTCGGTCGTCGGTTTCCGCCGTCGGCCGTCGGTTGTCGCCCCCTACCCCGCGAGGCCTCGGCCGCGCAGCAGTTCACCCAGGCCGGCGGCGCGCCCATGGACGTCGCCAAGGCCATGGGCGGCGACGGGGACTCCGCCCGCCGCCCGCAAACGTCGTTCGTCGTCGTCGTCGGTCGTCGGTCGTCGGTCGTCGTGGTCTTCGTCGTCGTCGTCGTCGTCGTCGTCGTCGGCGTCGTGGGAGGCGTCGTGGGAGGCGGAGGGCTGGGCGTCACGCCGTCACGCCTGGCACGGCCTCGCCCAGAGGAGGGAGCGACCGCCATGTTGAGAAACATGGCAGTTGGTCTCGGTTGGATTCGCTTATCTCGGGTGGTGTACCAGGTGTGGGGGCGGTGGCACGCGCCGGGGGTAGGAAGGGGCTGTCTGTTGCGGGGTTGCGGGGCCCGGGCGGGGCGGTAGTCTCGCCCCAGGGGTTGGTTCGGTGAGCGTAAGGGGGCCCAGAACGGGCAGACGGGCGGGGTGGCGTGGCTCCGTGTGTGTGTGTGTGTGCGTGTGTGCGTGTGCGTTTTCATCCGCAATTTGGGCCATGGTAAACCTTCGGCTTCGGTTCGGTTCGGCGTCGTGCTTTGTACCGTCCTGTTCGGTCATCTTCGGCTTTTCCGTTTCTTGCTTGTTTGTTGGTTTGGCTCGTTGTGAGTTTTTTTTTTGTGGCTGGATCATGATGAAATCAGTTTTTGGCTCCCCACGACCGTCGACAAGCGAGCATGGCCCCGGGCCCCGAGACCGTTGAGAAACGGCTCAGGTTTTCAAAGCTGGTTTCTGGGGAAAGCCCTGGGGTCCAGGATCCGTTCCCCTCGGGACCCCTTCGGCCATGCGAAGACCCGGGAGGAGGAGAAGGAGGAGGAGGAGGAGGAGGGGGAGGAGGAGGAGGAGGACCAGTGTAAAGGAGGAGGAGAAGGAGGAGGAGGAGAAGGAGGTGGAGGAGGAGGAGGATGACCAGTGCAGCTCCTAGACGCATCAACGAGTTTTTGAATAAGCCCTCCCTCGAAGCTCCCTCTTTCTAGGCCCCCTACACGGGTTCATTTCCACTGATGGAAGTGCCCCGCTGGGAGACAGCCGTTTGAAAATCCTGAGGCGTGCGGAAATGCCATTCTCCAGACTTCAACGCCACGCATCAACCTGAATGTTGCGTCTCGATGATCCGAAGTCGTGCCAGAGCACCATTCCTGGGACTTTGACACAGCGAATCAACGTAACCCTTGCGCCCTGACAATCCTGAGCCGTTCCAGCACATTTTCTGGTACATTAACCATGAGGGTGCGTGAACCTCGTGCACATTTCTAAACCGAATGTGTGCGGCGCTAAGGCGAGAGCCACATTTTGAAAGGAACCGCCCTCAATCCATGGAGCTATGAACATTTCTTTCCCAACCCTCCCTTGGCTGGGTTCTCGATTTGAGTAGAGCAGTTTGGTTTCCACCTTCTTGTCCTCCTCCTCCTCCTTCTCCTCTCGCCTTCCCTCTCCCTTCTCCTCTGGTCTGTTGCCTGTTTACTCCTGCCTGTTTGCATACTTCCTGCCCTATCGTCGTGTGAAACCGTCGCCACTTTTGAGGGCTGCTGGGGTGGGTGGGCAGCACAGTGCTGGATCCCTGGGGGAGCCGACACAGTGGGGTCCCACGCAGACCCAAACAAATACCTCGCCATCCCTGGAATGCTGCGAGGTATGAAACTGTCGCCACGTTTGAGGGCTACTGGGGGAGAGCCAGCACAGTGGGGTCCCACGCGGATCCCAAAAAGACTTCGCCATCTCTGGGGGTGCTGCGAAGTGCGAAACTGCCGCCACTTTTCAGGGCTGCTAGGGGGGCCAGCACAGCGGGGTCCCACGCAGACCCCGAAAAGACCTCGCCATCCCTGGGTGGGCTGCGAAGTGTGAAACTGTCGCCACTTTCGAGGGTTGCTGGGGGAGCCAGTACAGTGGGGCCCCACGCAGACCCAACAAAGACCTCGTCATCCCTGGGCGGGCTGCGAAGCGCGAACTGTTGCCTCTTCTGAGGGCTGCTGGGGGAGCCAACACAGGGGGGTCACACACACGGACCCAAAGAAGACCTCGACGTCCCTGGAAGGCTGCGGAGTGCGAAACTGTCGCCAGTTCCGAGGGCTGTTTGGGGGGCAGCACAGCGAGGTCTCACGCAGGCTCCCAAAAGACCTCGCCATCCCTGGGGGGGCTGCGGAGTGTGAAACGGTCGCCAGTTTCGAAGGCTGCTGTGGGGGCAGCACAACGGTGTCCCACGCAGACCCAAGATATCCCAAACAGACCTCGCCATCCTCCGCCTGGAAGATTGTTAGGCGCAGTTGTCCTCCGGACCTGCTGTTTCTCCCACACACCCAGCTGATTGTTTTACGTAGTTGTCTTTCGGACCTGCAGTGGACTCCGCTTATTCGTGTCGGTCACGCCAGGCTTTTGACTCCGCGCGAATTTTGCGTCGGAGGGAAGCCGAATCCACCCAGACCGAATAATCCGCCTGGAAGATTGTTAGAAGCAGTTGTCCTTCGGACCTGCTGTTTCTCCCACATACCCAGCTTATCGTTTCGCGCAGTTGTCCTTCGGACCTGCCGTGGATTCCGCGTATTCGTTTCGGGTCGCGCCAGACTTTTGACTCCGCGTGCTTCGCTCGTCGGCGGAGGGCCATTTCCTCCCGGGCCGAATTGCCGTCGTGGAGAATCTGTAGACGAAGTTGTTTTTCGGACCTGCTGTTTCTCCCGCGTCCAGTGCGGGCTGGGATTCTCTGACTGCAAACCTGCACACCAGAGGATTTATTAATCGTACGTATACGACCACCCTTCGGGTGATAAGGAGGTTGTGTGGGGGGGAGAGGGGGGAAACCAACATCTGACTCAATCGATCTCACTATCGATCTCACTCAACGGGACACCACGGGACACCACGGGACACTTGTCGATCTCACTATCGATCTCACTCTCGATTTCACTCAACGGGACACCACGGGACACCACGGGCCACCACGGGACACCGCGGGACACCTCTCTATCTCACTATCGGTCTCACTATCGATCTCACTATCGATCTTACTCCGCGGGACACCATAGGACACCACGGGACACCTCGGGACACCACATCGATCTCACTATCGATCGCACGATCGATCTCACTATCGATCTCACTCAACGGGACCTCGGGACACCTGTCGATTTCACTATCGATCTCACTATCGATCTCACTCAGCGGGACACCTCGGGACACCACGGGACACCTCGGGACACCACATCGACCTAAGTATCGATCTCACTTTCGATCTCACTCCTCACTCAACGGGACACCACGGGACACCACATGACACCTGTCGATCTCACTATCGATCTCATTATCGATCTCACTCAACGGGACACCACGGGACACCACCGGACACCTCAGGGCACCACATCGATCTCACAATCGAGCTCACTATCGATCTCACGATCGATCTCACTCAACGGGACACCACGGGACACCACGGGACACCACAGGACACCACGGGACACCACAGGACACCAGCGGGACACCGCGGCCCACCGGCCGCCGGAGGAGAATCATTTGGTCTGGCCGCGGCCCAGCCATAGGAGGATTTCGGGACACCAGCGGGGCACCGGCGGGACACCGCGGGCCGCCGGCCGCCGGGGGGGAATCATTTGGTCCGGCCGCGGCCCAGCCACAGGAGGATTTCCTCTCGCCCGCCCACGCAGCTTCGCCTCGCCCGCACGCACGCACGCACGGCACGCACGACACGAACCCGAAACCGGAATCGATTTCCCGGTAGGGGGGGTCTCCGTTTCACGTCGGTCTCACCCCCCAACCTCCGATTTTCCTGCGTTTGCTCGTTGCCGACGTTCATATTCCGACATGCTCAGCGCACGGTCTGCCTTCTAGGGGACCGCTCCGGTTACTGGAGCTGGCACGCAGACTTCCACTCCACTCTTCCAGTGCCAGGCGTGCTGGCCGCCTGTGTTTCGTCTGTGCCTCGAAGGGCGTCATTTTTGTATTTTCTAGTAACGGCTTCCCGTTCGTTGAGACTCGTCGGCCTGTGTCTCCGTGGGTGCCAGCCACTGTCGCCAATTTCCATGCTTCCTTTTCTGATCGTCTGTGTCTGGAGGAGGAATAAGAGGACGAAAAGTAAAGAGGAGGAGCAGGAGGGAGGAGGAGGATGAGGAGGCAGAAGAGGAGGAGGAGGAGGAGGAATAGCAATAATACCCCAAATAATAAGCAAGCGACGAATCTCATTAATACTAATAAAAATGATCAGAAGAAGAGGAACACTATTAATAATACGAAGGGTAATATGAAAGTGAAGAACCGTAAGACAAATAAGACTGCGATTCATATGATTAGTAGTGTTAGTGATCTTGTTAATCATTATGCTAGTAACCAGAAGACCTGTAATACTAGCAATGATAAACTTAGTACTCATAGTAACACTAATCGTACTACTAACATTACTAATACTAGTGATATCGATAGCAATGAATATAGTACAAGCAGTAAGAAGACGAATGTGAACATCAATGATGGTACTGCGCATAGAAGTAAAACTATTAATGCTCATATTGCGGCGGCTACTACTACTACTACTATTACTACTACTACTACTACTACTACTACTACTACTACGAATACTAATCGCATTCATACCAATAATATTAGTACTACTAGCATGTATGCTAGTAGTAGTAGTAGCAGCAGTAGTAGTAGTAGTAGTAATAGCAGGCGTAGTAGTAGTAGTAGTAGTAGTAGTAGTAGTAGTAGGTATCATCATCATTATTATTATTATTATTAGTAGTAGTAATCGTCGTAGTAGAAGTAGAAGTAGTAGTAGTAGTAGTAGTAGTAGTAGTAGTAGTAGTAGTAGTAGTAGTAGTAGTAGTGGTATTCGTAGTAGTCGTAGTAGTTTGGTAGGAGTAGTCATTGTAGTATTGTTAATATACGTAATATGATTCTTAATGCGACTACTTACACTGTAGCCATTACTATTACGAACAATGTTAGTACTAGTAGTACAACTAGGCTTATTAATGTTCATACTGCGAATCGTACCGGTGATCATATTTTTACACACACACACTACTACTGCTACTACCCCGACTACTCCTACTACTACTACTATTACTCCTCCTCCTACTACTACTACAACTACTATTATTACTACTACTACTACTACTACTACTACTACTACTACTACTACTACTACTACTACTACTACTACTACTACCACTACTACTGCTACTACTACTACTTACTTCTATACTTCTGCTGCTGCTTACTACTTACTTATATACTTCTACTACTGCTTGCTACTACTACTACTACCACTTCTACAACTACTATCTGATATTTGGATGAACTTCGTAGTATCTATAATACTTACTACGGATACTACCGCTTATTCTCTGGTCAAACAATATCGCTAATATAATCGCAGTACTGGTGATGAGCTGTGATAACTAGTGGCACGTGTGCATATAGCTTTCTAGCACAAAAGAAATGGAGGATGCGGAGGGTGGAAAGGTTTAAATAGAGTGTGGAAAAAAAGGGCAAGGACATTTCTGTTCGGGGCCAGAAAAAAGGGCCCAAATCCTGGTGTTTTGGGTGGTGGGGGCTGGTGGTGTGGTGCGAAGCCCCCGCGGGGATAAGATGTTCGGGAGCGGAGGGGGCACGGGGCGGAGGTCCTACTGGGGCGCTGGGGGCGCGGAGAGGAGGGGGGGCAGGTGGTGTGCGTCGCGACGCGGAATGAAATGGTCGGGGCTGAGGGGGCACTGGGCGGGGCTTGGGGCAGGGGGCCACGGGGCGGGGGTCCAACTGGGGCGCTGGGGGCGGGGAGGGGAGGGGTGGAGGAGGTGTGCGTCGCGACGCGGAATACAATTGTCGGGGCGGAGGGGGCACGGGGCGGAGCCCCCACTGGGGCGCTGGGGACGCGGGGAGGGAGGTGGGGGAGGTGGTGTGCGTCGCGACGCGGAATAAAGCGTTCGTGGCGGAGGGGGCAGTGGGCGGGGCTCCCGCTGGGGCGTTGGGGACGCCGGGGGTCTCGGTGCAGAGAGCCACGGCGCGGGGGTCCCACTCTGGCGCTGGGGACTCGGGGGGGGGTGCGACGCGGAATAAAGCGTTCGTGGCGGAGGGGGCAGTGGGCGGGGCTCCCGCTGGGGCGCTGGGGACGCGGGGGGGCTCGGGGCAGAGAGCTTTCGCGCGGGTCGTCACTCTGGCTGCTGGGGACGATGGGGGGGGGGCGCGTCGCGACGCGGAATAAAACGTTCGTGGCGGAGGGGGCCGTGGGCGGGGTTCCCGCTGGGGCGCTGGCGACGCGGGGGGCCTCGGGGCAGAGAGCCACGGCGCGGGGGTCCCACTCTGACGCTGGGGAAGCGGGGGGGGGGGGGGCGGTCGCGGAATAAAATGGTCGGAGGTCTAGACGCCTTGTGCAAGATACTAATACTAGTAATACTGCCAGTGCCACTAATAATACTACTTCTAGCAATCACGATTATAATTTTGGTGCTAATAATGATATTGCCGCTCATAATATCAATAGTCACGGTACTAATGGTCATACTAGTACTAGTAGTCATAATAGTTTGAATAGTACTAATCGCACCACTATAATGATTATTCGTACGAAAAATAGTATTACGAATACTAATGTTAAAATCATTATTACTACTACTAGTACTACTAGTACTACTAGTACTACTACTACTACTACTACTACTACTACTACTACTACTCCTACTCCTACTCCTACTACTACTACTACTACTATTATTACTATTATTATTACTCCTAGTACTACTGCTACTGCTACTGCTACTGCTGCTACTACGACTACTAGTACCACTACTACTACAACAACAACTACACCTGCAACAACAACTGCTACTACCACTATTACTACTACTACTACTGCTGCTGCTGCTGTTGCTGCTGCTACTGCTATTGCTACTCCTACTCCTACTGCTGCTGCTGCTGCTACTACTACTACTACTACTACTACTACTACTACTACTACTACTACTACTAGTACTAGTACTGGTACTAATACTGGTCTCACTACTATTACTACTACCACTACTGCTGCTGCTGCTGCTACTACTACTACAACAACTACTACTACTACTACTACTGCTACTGCTGCTACTACTACTACTACTATTACTACTACTACTACTACTACTACTACTACTACTACTACTACTACTACTACTACTACCACTGCTACTGCTACTGCTACTGCTACTGCTACTACTGCTGCTGCTACTACTACTCTTAATTTTTTTTATTAATAATAAGAGTACGAACACTACGAATAGTAATCATATTCATAGTTCTTTTAATACCACTAATACTACTAATGATACATCTACACGTAAAACTGAAAAGTAGTAATCGTAGTAATGTCAGTATTCACAAGACGTAATACCAAACAGAGCACGAGGAGGAGGATGAGAGTAATCAGGAGGAGAAGGATGAGGAGGGGGAGGAGGAAGAGGAGGAGGAGGAGGGGGATGATGATGATGATGATGATGATGATGATGATGATGATGATGATGATGATGATGATGATGATGATGATGATGATGATGATGATGATGATGATGATGATGTATGATGATGATGATGATGATGATGATGATGATGATGATGATGATGATGATGATGATGATGATGATGATGATGATGATGATGATGATGATGATGATGATGATGATGATGATGCTGATGATTGATGGTGCTTGCTGCTGATAATGATGTGCTGATGATGTGATTGATGAGGAGGAGGAGGATGCTGCTGCTGCTGCTGATGATGATGATGGTGAGGGTGATGATGATGATGCATGATGATGATGATGATGATGATGATGATGATGATGATGATGATGATGATGGTTGAGGATGATGATGATGAGATGATTATGATGATGAGAGGATGGAGGATGAGGATGAGGTAGGAGGATGAGGATGAGGATTGAGGATGATGAGGGAGGAGGAGGAGGAGGCGGAAGAGGATGTGGAGGAGGAGGAGGAGGATGAGGAGGATGAGGAGGAGGAGGAGGGGGGGGAGGAGCAGGAGCATGGATGGAAGAGGGAGGAGGAAGAGGGAGGAGAAGGAGGTGGTGGTGGAGAGAGGAGGACGGTGGAGGAGGAGGAGGAGGAGGAGGAAAAGGAGGAGGAGGAGGAGAAGGAGGAGGAGGAGGAGGAGAGAAGGAGGAGGAGGAGGGAGGAGGAGGAGGAGGAGGAGGAGGAGAGGAGGGAGGAGGATGAGGATGAGGATCCAGAGGAGGAGGATCCAGAGGATGAGGAGGAGGAGGAGGAGGAAAAGGAGGAGGAGGAGGAAAGGGAGGAGAAGGAGGAAAAGGAGGAGGAGGAGGAGGAAAAGGTGGAAAAGGAGGAGGAGGAGGAGGATCAGTGGAGGACGAGGAGAAAGAGGAGGAGAAGGATGATGATGAGGAGGAGGCGGAGTCTTTTTGTTCGATGGCTTCTGGGCCTGGGAAGGGCCCCGAAATTAGATCAGTGCCTGTCATGCATCGGGGAAATGGAATGATTATGGTAGGGTCGTCTCGTGTCGTCTCGGCGGAATTTCCAGCGCGGCGTGCGAAGTTGAACGCCGCCAGTGGCCCGGATTTGGCCGATATCGAACGAGCGCACATGGGGAAGACGCGCTCGTTCAAGATTGAACGGTCCACGTGGTGTCGGGAACCAACTCTGACGTCGTCATGACACGAACGTGCCGAACCTGAGGATTTCTTTGACGCAGCAGTCCGCGTTGTGGGGGGGGGTCAGAAGGAGGAGGAAGAGGAGGAGGAGGAGGAGGATGACCAGTGTAAACCCAAGAGTCACCAACGATGTTGGAATTAAACCTTCTCCCACGCTCCCTCTTCATAGGCCCCTACACCGGTTCATTTCCACCGGGACCTGCTTCGTTGGAAGACAACCGTGAAACATGCCAAAGCATTATTCTCGATATTCCAACACCACGGATGAACCTTCATCTTGACGAGCCTAAGTCGTGCCAGAACGCCATTCCTGGGACCTCAACTCTGCGAATCATCGTAACTGTTGCGCTCTCAAAATGCCCAAACACCATTTAATTTCTGGTACGTTGATGATGGGAATCCGTGAAACTCTTGCATTTTTGTAAAAAGAATGTGCGCGGCGCTGAGGCGAGACCCACATGTTGAAAAGGAACCGCCCTCAATCCGTGAATCTCTTGCAATTTTTTATTTTAACACGAATGTACGCGGCGCTAAGGCGAGAACCACATTTTGAAAACCACCCGCCCTCAATCTGTGAAACTTCTGCTAATCTTTAAAACGAATGTGCGCGGCGCTAAGCTGCTGGTCCGCTCTCCCCCTCCTGCTCCTCCTGCTCCTCCTCCCCCTCCACCTTCTCCTCCTCCTCCTCCTCCTCCTCGTCCTCCTCCTCCTCCTCCTCTTGCTCCTCCTCCTCCTGCTCCGCCTCCTCTCGTCTTGCTGCTTCTGCTGCCCTCGCCGTCAGGACGCCGCTGGTGCCAAGATCGAGGAGGCGTGCGCGCGACCGCCTGTCTCGGGGCCCGCCTGGCCAGGGTGGGTTTTGGCGGGTTGCGGACGCGGAGGGCGAGAAAGAGGAGGATAGATGGGCAGTGGGCTGAGTGTGCGGAGGACGACGGCAAGGGGTGGTCAGGAGGCGGAACACAGGGAGGAGGAAGAGGAGGAGGAGGAACAGGAGGAGGATGTGGAGGAGGAGGAGGAGGCGGGACGATGATAATGATGATGGGGATGATGAGCACGATAATGAAGATGACGATAGTGATAATGATGGTGATGATGAGGATGAGGTGGTGATGACTTTTGCTCAAGCCCCCCAGGCTAAAGGTTTCCTGGGTCAAGCCGAGGTCAAAGCCAAAACCAAAGCAACTTTCGAATCTTCCACTTAGACCATTCGATATTGCATCTCTCTCTTTCCTCTCCGAGTACCCCATGCCGATGAACTTTCGACAGCCGGGAGAATTAGGCGGGACCTCATTTGATGCAGCGCCGGTCGAAGTGCCCCTCGCCACTTCCATCGACAGGCGGGCCCGCATCAGGAGCCCCCTGCACGAGATGGACGATGACTGACTTGACGACATTGAGGACAAGTGGCTCGGGAATCCCTTCTGGCAGCCAGACTTCTCGAGTGCCGAGGGGCTCAGTGGGACAGTTCAAGGATATACGTCGTGAGCGTCTACAAATTATCCAGGACGACACCTGAGCGATCAAAGTCTAGACGCTTCGCGTAACCCCACCAGCTGACTCTGTTTTCCTGATTGTGCGTTGCCGACCCGGGTCTTTGACCGTCGGGTGGCACAGCCTCGCTAGTCGGACGATTGGTCTGTATCCTACAGCACAGGCCACGACGCTGTGTAATTAGGCTCGCGCGTTGCCCGCTCGACCTTTCGGACGCCCCATGCGCTTTCGCTGGCGGCCGCGACTTACAAAAGTAACCCCACCAGCCGTTTCGTCCTCTTCCTCTCTTCGCTCCCCTCCCCCTGTGCGCTAATTTAGGCCGATGCATCTGCGCTTCGTTCCTTTAAGCCGCCCGACCTGTCTCGCCGCGGTCGCGATCAAACAAGTAACCCCACCAGCCCATCCAGAGACGATGCCCAGAGGATTTGCTTCGATCAGGAAGTGGGCAGCACGCAGATGAAAGGTCCCTCTTGGAGCGCTCTTTGGACACTCTTGGGCGCTCTTGGGGCCGTTTTGGGACTCTTGGGCCTCTCTTGCGTCTTGGGGGCCACTTGGCTGTCCCGGGGCCGTCTTGGAGCGGCTCGGGGAGCCTCTTGGGAGCCTTTGCCCCCTCCGCCACGAACGCTTTATTCCGCGTCCCTTTTCGCGTCCCCAGCGCCTGAGTGGGACCCCCGCGCCGTGGCTCTCTGCCCCGAGCCTCCCCGCGTCCCCAGCGGCCCAGCGGGAGCCCCGCCCACTGCCCCCTCCGCCACGAACGCTTCATTCCGCGTCGCACCCCCCCCGCGTCCCCAGCGCCAGAGTGGGACCCTCGCCCCGTGGCCCTCTGCCCCGAGCCTCCCCGCGTCCCCAGCGCCCCAGCGGGAGCCCCGCCCACTGCCCCCTCCGCCGCGAACGCTTCATTCCGCGTCGCACCCCCCCCGCGTCCCCAGCGCCCTAGTTGGACCCTCGCCCCGTGGCCCTCTGCCCCAAGCCCCGCCCAGTGCCCCCTCCGCCCCGACCATTTTATTTAATCGCTTCGCTCATGCCGCCGGCCCTGGAGCCCTCTTTAGGGCCTCTTGGGGGCCTCTTGGGGACCTCTTGGGAGTCTCTTGGGGCTCCTTGGCGGCGTTTTGGAGGCCCCCAGGGCCTCTTGGACCCTCGCCCCGTGGCCCTCTGCCCCAAGCCCCGCCCAGTGCCCCCTCCGCCCCGACCATTTTATGCCGCGTCGCGACGCACACCACCTCCCCCCCTCCTTTCTCCGCGCCCCGAGCGCGCCCCAGTGGGACCTCCGCCCTGTGCCCCCCCTTCCGCTCCGAGCATTTTACGTCGCGTCGCGACGCACACCACCTCCCCCCCCTCCCCACCTGGGATTTGGGCCCCGTTGCTGGGCCCCGAGGGGCGATGTCTTGCCCCCCCTCTTCCCCCCTCCTCCTCCCCCCCTTTTCCCCCTTGTTTTTTTTGTGCAGGAGCCATGGCGCACGTGGGCCTCTTGTGGGCCTCTGGCCCTCTTGGGGCCGCTGGGGTGCCTCTTGGGGTCTCCTGGGCTCGTCGCGGGGCGGAAGATTAGGATTTTCGGTTCATGTTTCCCCTGTTGGGCCTCTCTTGGGGCCGTCCTGGGGCCCTCTTGGGCCGTCTTGGGCGCTTCTTGGGCCGTCTTGGAGCCCCCGTGGGCCGTCTTGGGGCTTTCTTCGGGGCATCTGGGGCCGTCTGAGGGCGGTCTTGGGGGCCTCGTGGGACTTTTTGGAGCATCGGAGGCTCTCTTGGGAAGGCTATTGGGACTTTCTTGGGGCGGCTCGAAGGCTTCCTGGGCCGTCTTCGGGCCATCTTGGGCGTCTTCGAACGATCGTTCGACGTCTCGGGGCGCACTTGGACCGTCTTGGGGGCCTCCTGGATCTCCCTTGGCCAGTCTTCGGGCTTTCTTGGGCCCGACGTGCGAGAAGATGCCCCGGAGCCCAGAGAGATGCGAGACTTTGGGGGTCTGGGCCCCGAAGGCACTCCTCCGGAGCGAGGACGGAGGCTCAGAGGATGAGGCAGAGGACCCGAGGACGCCCACCCCGTGCCCAGGGGCACGGTGGCCGATCTTAGGGACGGTTGATACATAGACGCTTCAATATGGGAAGACTTGGAAGACCATCCAAACCATGTGTAATGCCAGAAGATGTGCTGTGCGCGGACGACACGATGGTTGTGGCCATGGACCCAAGTACTTTTCACAGCAATTTCAGTTCGACGGCCGGAATCCGGAGCAACATGATGAAGAGCTCAATTCGGACAGCGCAGTATTACTCTCACGAAGGTCTGGATTACATATTTGTCTGCCACATAAGTTTCGGTCAAGAGCATGCTGTTATCTGGGTGTCTGTGTAAATGCGTACAGGAGGCCACGGGCTTACACGGCGCTTGGTAGAAGCAAGAGGGATCCGAATCGTGGTGTATTGTTCGACCTCGCGCCAGCCTGGTCAGAAAACGAAGCGAACGCGAACATTCGAGTCGTCTGTCTTCTCCAGCTTGATGCATGGGCTCGAGGCGTGCAGGGTCCTCAAAGCAGGCACGGATCGCATCGACAGATGCTAAGAATTCGGTGCCTGCGTCGCTGGGTCGTCTGACGTGAGCAGCGCTGAAGTGTGCGAGCGTGCGTGCGCCCCACCCCTTTGGCATCGACTCGACCGGAACGACACTTGCGACTGTAGGGCGAAGTGGCCGGGGACAGCACTGGCAAAGTGGCCCGGGACTGCGCGGGGCTGACGAGAGGGGGGTCAATGCAAACGGGGGCCAGCCAGGGCGCCAGATCTTGCAGGATCCTGCAGGGCCAGGGTCGCATTGACCAGGGTTTGGGCGCAGGATCCTGCAGGATCTTGCAGGAGCCTTCGCATTGACCCGGGTTCGGGTGCAGGATTTTGCAGGACTATGCAAGGCCGGACTGGCCCCGGTCTGGGTTGACCCGGGTCAGAAGATCCCCGACACTGAAAGCAATGGCGTGCGAAGTTGGCCAGGCAAGCGCTGGTTTACCTCGAAAGTGGAAGTCCTGGCGATCGGAGGGACGCTCCCAGCTGCAGTGGACGCCGTGCCTGCACGCCGAGGCCCTGGCAGTGGCGGTCAACACCCCTGGCAGTGGACAAAGTCTGCTACACTCCAGGCGATGCTTAAGAAAACCCAAGTTTTCGGCCAGAGTCTCGATTATTCTTAACGTTTCAGTGTAAATCCCAAGAGTTTGATAGAAATTCTCGGTTTTTATTCAAAATCTGAGACTATGAATTTCTTAACCCATGATTTCTTAAGCATTTCGCAGGGTGTACATGATTCCGCAGACTGGCACGCGGCAGTCAGGTAGCACTGTGCACTCAAGCTGATTGCCATGCATCTGAAGATGAACAGTCACTTTGAAAATCAATACGATGATGGTGCTGATGACGGTGATGATGATGATGATGAAGAGGTCGACGGTATTATTGATGCTGTTGATGATGCTGGTGAAGTGATGATGTTAACGATGATGTTGACCACGTTTCTGATTGTGGTAATGATGATGATGATGCTTATGATGAATATTACGATGATGATGCTGATAATGACGATGAGCAGGAGGACGATGAGGATAGGTAGGGCGATGATGGGGGAGAAGGAGGATGAGGACGACGAGGTGGACGAGGAGAGATACACAGGATGGTGAGGATGAGGGGGACGAGGATGGGGATGATGAAGAATAAGTAGGATGGGGATGCCGCAGCCGCCGCGGCCGCTGCCGCCGTCGTTGCCGCTGATGATGATGAGGATGATGATGATGATGATGATGATGATGATGATGCTGATGATGATGCTGATTATGATGATGCTGATGATGATGATGATGCTGATGCTGATGCTGCTGCTGCTGCTGATGATGACGACAATGATGGGGATGATGATGCTGCTGCTGATGATGCTGATGATGAGAATGATGATGATGCTGATGCTGCTGATGCTGCTGATGATGCTGATGATGATAATGGTGGGAACGCTGACGACGATGATGACACGGACGATGACGAGGAATAGGAATACGAATGCGATGCTGCTGATGATGGTGATGTTGTTGCCGATGGTAATGGGGATGACGATGACGATGTCGCTGCCGATGATCACGACGATGACGACGATGATGCGGACGATCATGATGATGAGGAGGTGGAGGAGGAGGAGGAGGAGGATGGTCATGATGATAATGATGCTGATGATGTTGATTCTGCTACTGCTACTGATGATGATGATGGTGGTGATGGTGGTGGTGGTAATGCTGATGATGAGGATGATGATGATGATTATGATGATGCTGATTTTGATGACGATGACGATGATGATTATATTATGCAGATGATGGTGATGACGATGCTGCTAATGCTGATGATCATGACGATCATGCTGCTGCTGATGATGATGTTGATGATGGTGATGCTGATTATAATGATGATGATGTTGATGACGAGGATGCTGCTGATGCTGATGCTCGTTGTTGTGGTGGTTATCGTTGGAGTTGTTACTATTACCATCACTATTCTTAGTATTATCATTATTTTAACTATTAGTGCTTCTATTTCTATTTCTGTTACAATTATTATCGCTCATACTTTTGCGATCGCTAGTATTATTATTATCAGTCTTACTATTATTATTATTATTACGATTCGGTTTACTAGTATGACTATTACTATTCCTGGACGTACTACCGCGCTTACTTTTTATACCACTGTACTATTACTAAGATTTGATAGTTGCGATTCGTAATCCTATTACAAATCCTACTACCATTACCACCACTACAACTAACACTAATCCTATTATTGCTATTGTTATTGTTATTATTGCGATTTCTTTACCATTACTATCACGATTACGATTGCTATTGCTGCTACGACTAGAATCTTTCATTAGTACTATAGTAATATCACTACTACTATTACGTTTACTATTTCTCTTACTAGTACTTTTACTATCACTATTATTATTATTATTATTCGTATTACTGTCACAGTATTTCTTACTACTCCTGGTACTATTACTATTACTTCTACTCCTCAGTAATATTTTTACTGTTATTCTTACTATTATTTTTAACGCTCACTAGTATTATTCCTATTACCATTACTATCACTATCACTATTATTGATATTACTATTACTGTCACTATCGCAATTACTATTACTGTTACTCTTATTATTTATTGTTTCTATTACTATTACTGTTGCTTTTGTTCTTACGATTAGTACTTGCATTCCTACGACTACTACTGGTAACTACTACTACCACTAGTGTTATTACTATCGTTACCACTAGCACTCATCGTACTATTACGCTTACTACTTCTATTAGTATGACTATTACGATGACTATTACGATTTCTATTGCTATCACTGTTACGATTATTATCATTATGCGATACTATTATTATTGCCACCCGTATTCGTATCATTATTATTGGAATTCTTATACTTATTTCTTTCATTATTATTTCGAGGCCGATGATTCTTATTGCGGTCATTGTTTTGGTGATTGCGACGGTGATCTGATGATTGTGTTGATGATCAGGTGGTGGACGTAGCAGGACGAGGAGGAAGAGGAGGAAGCGGAGGAGGACGAGGAGGCACGACATGCAGGAGGTGTTCAAAACACGCAGGGCGCTGCCATCACGACGGCGGCGCGAAAGCAGCACCGGACCTTTTGGTGACTTTTGGTCGATTGAAAATTTTGTTCTCGAAATTCAACCATTCGTTAGAGCTCTAGTATTTTTTCCCGTGATATTCGATCTTATTCCCGCTCGCCATCTCGATCTCAGCTCGATCGGGTACCTTTTACTGCCAAAAAGCATACGGGCGGGCTCGGCCTCGTGCGCAGGCCCTGCTCCGTGCCTCCCCTCTCGCGACGGCCAGGGGGCAGGCTCGCGCGAGCGGCCCGAGCCCCTCGGCGGCCGCGCGCGCCGCGGGGGGCCAGGAGCGGGGGCGCCCCGGCAGGGCGCGCTCCGTCTGCCGCCTCGGCCCTAAGGGGGCGAAGGGAGAGACTCGGCCTGCTCGCGCAGCGGCAGCCCCGGGAGCCTGCCCCGACGACTACACCCTAGGCGATCCGAGAGGGGCCTCCGAGAGGGGGTCCTCCTCCTCCTCCTCCTCCTCCTCCTCCTCCTCCTCCTCCACCTCCTCCTCCTCCTCCTCCTCCTCCACCTCCTCCTCCTCCTCCTCCTACCGCCCGCACCCTGCGTGGGGCAGCGCCTCGGGTTCGGCTCAGCCCTGCCGAGAGCTCTGGGCCGGCGTCCTGGACTGGTGCGCCTCAGGTATGCCCGACACGGTGTGCGTGGGGGTTTGGCAAGGGGGGTGCGTTCTGCCAACCCTTGGATGGGCAAATGCCCCACAGTGAGAACGGAGCCCCAGGGGGGAAGGGGGGGGAGGGGGCGAGGGGGATAGGGGTAGGAGGGGATGGGTGATTCTTACAGCCTCCTGGTCTGCGTGCTCCCGTATTTTGCAGCGCTTTGCATGAGTTTGTGTTGCGGAGCGACTATCTGTCTCGTATTGGGCCGCCTTTGATTGTTGCCTCGCGCGGCGGCTCTGTCCGCCTTTCTGACGGGCTTGCGTGCCCCCACGGCTTGCCAAAGAAAGAAAGGGGATGGGTGGAGTGGGATGAGGAGGGCGCCCAGGACTGCCTCTTCTGTTTTGTGTGTAGTTTCGTTACACAGTGAAGACGTCTGCAGCGGAGCGATCAATGATGTCTCAGGGGGAGTAGGATGAGGAAGGCTTCCTCCTTCTTCTCTCTTCCCTCCTCCTCCTCCTCCCCTCCTCCTCCTCCTCCTCCTCCTCCTCCTCCTCCTCCTCCTCCTCTCTCTTCCCTCTCAACCTCCATCCCCCTCCTTCCTCCCCCTCCTCCCCCCCTCCCCCTCCCCCTTCCTCCTTCCTCCTTCCTCCTCGTCCTCCGTCAAGGGGCGCCCCTTGGCGCAGGTCGATGAGGGCGACGTGGACGACAGCGGCATCGAGCCGAAGGACATCGAGCTGGTGATGTCCCAGGCCCCCATCTGGGGGGAGTTCAGAGACCATGGAAGCCAGATGGTGATGATGACGACGATGACGATGACGATGACGATAACGACGATGACGATGACGATAACGATGACGATGATGATGCTGCTGATGATGAGTATGATGATAGTGGTGGTGGTGATGATGATGACGACGACGATGATGATGATGGTGGTGGTGGTGGTGGTGTTGGTGGCGATGATGATGCTGCTGATGATGATGATGATGAGGGTGGTGACGATGATGATGACGATGACGATGATGATGCTGCTGATGATGACGACGAGGCTGATGATGCTGATGATGATGATGATAATGATGCTGATGCTGATGCTGCTGCTGCTGAGGATGATCATGATGATGCTGCTGCTGCTGCTGATGATGATGATGATGATGATGATTAGGAGGAGGAGGAGGAGGAGGAGGATGAGCTGGAGGATGATTGTGATGATGCTGATGCTGATGCTGATGCTGATGCTGATGCTGCTGATGAGGATGATGCTGGTGATGCTTACGATGCTGCTGATGGTGGTGATGATGATGATCATGATGATGCTGATACTGATGATCGTGTTGGTCTTGATGAGGATGATGATGGTGATGACGATGTTGATTGATGATCGACGACCCGTTGACCATAGAATAGGAGCTACACGGGGCTCCAATTCGGATGTCATTCGCGTTATCGTGGTGGTCATTTACGTTTGGCATTTCATGTGTTGTTCATGGTGGTTGTTATTGTTAATGCTTCTGTTGTCGTCGTCGCCGTCGTCGTAGTAGTAGTAGTAGTAGTTGTCGTTGTTGTTGTTGTTGTGGTTGTTGTTGTTGTTGTTGTTGTTGTTGTTGTTGTTGTTGTTGTTGTTGTTGTTGTTGTTGCTGCTGCTGTTGTTGTTGTTGTTGTTGTTGTTGTTGTTGTTGTTGTTGTTGTTGTTGTTGTTGTTGTTGTTGTTGTTGTTACTGTTGTTGTTGTTGTTGTTGTTGTTGTTGTTGTTGTTGTCGTTGTTGTTGTTGTTGTTGTTGTTGTTGTTGTTGTTGTTGTTGTTGTTGTTGTTGTTGTTGTTGTTGTTTCATTCTTGAAGAATTAAGTATTATCGTTCATCCCCACCGGTGCACATTGATTTTTCAACTGAAGTGCCCCCTCTCGGGGCTCTTCCTTGTTTTTATCAGGGCAAGTCTTCCTGCTCAAATTGTGCCTTTGGCCCCCCCCCCCGGCTAAAACAACAACGGCTCCCGCCTGATATCCCCTCACGATTTATTCTAGAAGCGCGCTCTCGCCCGGGACTTTTCTTCACAATGTATGCAGGAATCGTGTTCGCGCGTGGGACTTCCTCGCAGTAAATTCAGACGCCTGTTTGTCTATTTGTTTGTTTGTTTGTTTGTTTTTCGATCGCGGCGCTGGAGCGATGAGAAACTTGTGTGGCTACCAGCTGCCAGCAGGAGCGCTGTAAGAGAAAGCATCGGTCATGCTTGAACATGAGCGTCGTCTGGCGGGGTCCGGGCCCAGACCCTGTGGGGTCGGAAGAGGTGCCCTCCCTAAAATGGCGGCCGGTGCCGTCTCGTTCGGCGGCGGAGATCCGCGATTCTATGCCGCCACGCTGGTTCCGGGCAGGCTGTGCTGCCCGGCGGAAGGGGACGAGGAGGGGAGAAGCAGGCAGACGACGACGAACGCCCAGGCGGGAGGCCAGGGCCGGCGGGGCGGGCGGGCAGGCAGAAGACGGGCCAGGCGGAGATAGCAGGCAGGGAGCAGGAGGAAAGGAAAGGGAGGGAAGCAACGAGCCTCTCTCTCTGTCTCTCTTCTCTCTCTTTGACTTCCTCCCTCCCTCGTTCTCACGTCCTCTCCTGCCCCGCTGCTTCTGCTCCTCCTCCTGCTCCTCCTCCTTCTCCTCCCCCTGCCCCATCCACCTCCTCCTCCTCCCCCCCATCCCCCTCGCCCTCCTCCCCCTCCTCCTCCTCCTCCTCCTCCCTTCCTTGCTCCTGCTGCTCCTCTCCTGCTGCCTGTCCTGCCGTGGCTGCTGCCGCCCTCCCTGGCTCCTCTGCTGCTCTGCCCTCCCCGGCAGCTGGCGCACCGCGTGCGCGCGCAGGTCCAGTGCTCGAGGGCCAAGGCGGTGACCGCCCTGAAGGCTAACAACAACGACATCGTGGAGGCTGCTTCTCCTCCCCCTCCTCCCCCTCCCCCTCCCCTTCTCCTCCTCCTCCTCCGCCTCCTCCCTTCTCGTGCCCCTCCTTTGTCCTCCTCCTCCCTACCCCTCGTCCCCCCCCGGGCCTCCCCCCCCCCGCCAGCCCCCAGCAGCGCCGCGGCCCAGGGGCCCACGAGCAGCCTGAGCAGGAGGAGGGAGAGGAGGGGGAGGAGGAGGAGGAGGAGGAGGAGGAGGAGGAGGAGGAGGAGGAGGAGGAGGAGGAGGAGGAGGAGGAGGAGGATGGATGGAGAAGCAGGAGGAGGAGGGCGAGGCAGCCGGAGGAGGAGAAGGAGGAGGATGGGGAGGAGGAGGAGGATGAAGACAGAGGATGGAGAACGGGGAGGAGGAGGAGGAGAAAGAGGAGGAGGTGGAGGAGGAGGAGGAGGAGGAGGATGAGGACCACTGCAAACCCAAGACTCATCAACGATGTTGGAACACACCCTCCCACCAAGCTTCCTCTTCATAGGCCCCTACGAGGGTTCATTTCCACTGGGGGGATTGCTCCGCTGGGGGGCAGCCGTGTGAGAGTCCTGAAACGTGCCAGAACACCATTCTGAGGACTTCAACGCCGCGGGTCAACCTGACTGTTGCGTCTTGGCGATCCGGATTCACGCCAGAACACCATTCCTGGGACTTTAGCACCGCGAGCCAACGTAACTGCTGCGCCCTGACAATCCTGAATCGTTCTAAAACAGCTTTTCTGCTACGTTAATCATGAGAACTCGTGAAACTGTTGCAATTCTCGACGCTTCGCGTATCCCCACTATTTCGCCCCATTGCCTATTGACACGCCCTCTGGACTTTTCCTTGCGGGCCGTAAACCAAAAAGTATTACTGCAGGTGCGTTGCCTGTTGTAGCTAATTAGCCTCGCCTGCTGGCCCAGACGACGCCTTCCGCTCCGTGTCCGTCGCCTCGGAGCCGCCGACCCAAAAAGTATCCCCACTATTGCTGCTGCGTGAGGTCCCGGTTAGCCGCTGTAGGTGTGGCCACCCTCCGTCGCTTTAGTTTAATTCGTCGCTGCGTGCCCCGCTTTGACTGGACTCGCCGCCGGCGCGCTCGCCCGCGGCCGCTGACTAAAAAGTATCCCCACTATCCCATCCAGAAACGACGCCCAGGCGAGTTGAGGTGATCAGGGAAGTGTGTGTGAGCAAAGAGGGGTACAGCCGAACCTTTCGAAGGAGGAGGAGGAAGAGAGGAGGAGGAGGAGGAAGAGGATAGATGGATGGATGGATGGATGAGGGAGGAGGGAGAAGGATGACGAATAGGATGAGGAGGAGGAGGAGAAGGAGGAGGAGAAGGAGGAGGAGGACGAGGAGGACGAGGAAGGATGAGGAGGGCGAGCAAAAGGTCCAGGGACCTCTTGGACGCCTCTCGGAGTCTCTTGGGATGTCTCTCGGGCGCCTCTTTGAGGCCTCTTCAGGGGGTCTTGGGGGTCCTTCGGCGGTCCAGGGAGCTCTTGTGCGTCTTGGGCGCCTCGGGGGGGCCGCTTGGGGTCCTCTTTGGGGCCTTTTGGGGGCCTCTTGGGGGCCTCTTGGAGGCCTCTTGGGGCCATCTTGGGGCCTCTTGGGGCCTCCTGGCGCCTCTTGGGGCCATCTTGGAAGACATCGATCAAAACAGGGGTGGTGCTTCATAGGAGGTTATCTTGGAACCCCCTTGTGCTTGTTTTGGGGGTCTTGGGGTTCTCTCGAGGCTCTTTAGGGGCTTCGTTGGGCCCACTTGGGGCTCTTTGGGGGTCTTGGGGTCCTCTTGGGTTTCTTTTGGGGCGTCTGGGGGCCCTCATGGGGCCCTCCTGGGGCTTTCTTGGGCTCCTCTTGGGAGCTATGGAGCGTTTCCTGGGCCATATTGGAGGCCGTGGATCAAAGGAGGGGGGCCCTAAATGTGCGTCCCCCCTTTGGGGCCCTAAAGTCGCCTCTTGAGGCCCTCTTGGGGCGCTCTGGGGGCGATCTTGGACGCTCTTTGGGCCGTCTTGGGGGCATCTTGGGCCTCTCTTGGAGCTCTCTTGGGCCATCTTAGGGCCATCTTGAGGCCCCTGTGAAGCACACCGGAAGCGAAAAGGCGAGAACACACACACACACACATCATTGTTGTTTCTTATTCAAACCATTATATATATATATATATATATATATATATATATGTTTTGGCTTTCGGGGAGGTCCTGAGAGAGCTCCGAGAGCACGTGAAACCGTCTTGTGGCCCTCTTGGTGCCTCTTGGAGGCATGATGGAAGTCATCTTGAGTGACCTTGCGCTATCTTGAGCCATCTTGGACGCCATCTTTGAGCATCAGAGGCCCTCTTGTAGCCATCTTGAGCGAAAAAGGACCCTCTGATGACTCGCGGCCCCCCCCCGTCCAGGTCCAGGGGAGGGGGTAAGGGGAGGGGTCAAGCTACCCACCCGCCCGCAAGCCGTCTGGCTCACTCCCACCCGCCCTCCCTACACAGAAGTAACACCCGAGCCTGCGGATGTTCAGCGGCCGTCTTTGGATGGACAGCTACTGGGAACCAAAGCCGGCCCCAGGTGCGCGACACTTGAGCGAGGTACGCCACGCGTGCCAGGGGCGCCACGCGCGCCAGGCATCCCTAGGGCCCGAGCGTGCCAGGCACGCTTGGTGCGCCAGATGCGCCAAGTGCTCCGAGTGCGCTAGGTGTGCCGCACACTCCAGCCGCGCCAGCTGAGCCGCGTTCGGGGCACGTGCAGAGTGCGTCAGGTGCGCCTGCGCACGTGACAGCACACATCGAGAAACATGTCGGCCCCCGCCATCCTTGTCGAAAACCGATGCTCATTATTGTGTCTGGTGGGCCGGTGCACAGCAGGCCACGCGCCACCACCCCCGCCGTCCCTGTCAAAAACTACTTGACAGTGATCGCGGGATGGCCGCGCATGATCCAGATTTAGCCGCGAGGTGCATGTTGTATGGTTTTTCTCTCAGGGATGGTAGCCCTGTGCGCCGCAGGGAATATGCTGGCACCCCCGCCGTCCTTGTCAAAAATAATGCGCAAAGTGCTCGCGGGCCTCACGAACATGATTCGAGAGTTTGCCCCAAAGTGTATTTTGCATTGTTTTTTTGACAGGGATGGTGGGGGGACCGCATCGGGTTGGCCGCGCATGCTCCAAATGTGGAGGCAGAGTGCGGTATTGTTTTTTGACAGGATGGTGGGGGGCGTGTCGGCATGGTGTCGGCATGGTTTCGGGTTGACCCCCGTTCGCCTGGGGGAGGAGGTGTATGTTAATAAGGAACAGTGATAAACCCTTCCCCCAAGGGAAAGAATGGAGCCTTTGGAAGAGGAGAGAAAGACGTCGGCCCAGAGGGCTGGTTTGATTTTTTAGAGCGAATGTGCGCGGCGCTAAGGCGATAGGCACATTTTGAAACGGATCCGCTTTCAATCGGTGAAGTTCTGGCAATTTTGTAAGAACGAATGTGCGCGGCGCTAAGGCGAGAGCTACTTTTTCACAACCACCCACCTTCCATCTGTAAAACTGTTGCCAATTCTTAAGCTTCAGGCCCATACTTGGTAAGGAAGTCTCAGGCGAGACGCCCCGCCCGCCCTTTCGACTGGCTTCGGGGTGCGACAGGGAGGAGTCATTCATAAGGACAAGGACAGGAGGCGGAGGAGGAGGAGGAGGAGTCGGCTCTGCGGTACCTTGGTTGTAACTTCGTGTGGGATGGTTAGGGGAAGCATCCGTGTGGGGACCGTGCTGATGGGATACGATGGAGACAGGGGTAGGGAGAGGAGGCCGAGTCAAACGATGCGATTACGACGATGGTGGCGGTGGTGGCGACTGAGTGATGACGATGATGAATGCGATGATGAATGCGATGATGCTTATGATTGTGGCGGCGATGCTGCTGCTGATGACGACGATGACGACGACGATGACGATGGTGATGCTGATGCTGATGCTGATGCTGATGCTGATGCTGATGATGATGATGATGATGATGATGATGATGATGATGATGCTGATGATGATTATATGCTGCTGACGATGATGCTCTTTTTGCTGATGATGATGGCGATGATGATCCTGACGATGCGGCTGATGATAAAGTCGATGCCGATGCTGATGGTACTGACGATGACGATGACGATGCTGATAATGACGATGATGATGCTGATGATGACGATGACGATGATGATGATGATGATGATGATGATGATGATGATGATGATGATGATGATGATGATGATGATGATGATCATGATGATGCGGATGATGGTGATGATGGTTGTTATCAGGACGAGTATGATGATGACGATGACATGACGACGACGATGATGATGATGATGATGACGATGAAACGAACGTCACCACTACTAATACGACACTGGTTGTGATGATGTGGAGGAGGAGGAGGAGGAGGAGGAGGAGGAGGAGGAGGAGGAGGAGGAGGAGTAGGACGAGGAGCAGGATAAACATGTTGATAACAATGCTGTTGCTGCTGATGATGATGCTGATGCTGATGCTGATGCTGATGCTGATAATGATGATGATGATGATGATGATGATGATGATGATGATGATGATGATGCTGCTGCTGCTGATGATGATGAGGATGATGATGATGATGATGATGATGATGATGATGATGATGATGATGATGATGATGATGCTGATGATGCTGATGATGATGATGATGATGATGATGAGGATGGTGATTCGCCTTTCAGCCTGGCAGGCGATCATGCAGCTGTCCTCGAGCTGATGCCGGTTCTCTGTGGGGGGGGGGGCCCAGCGAGAGCGGCGCCGGCGACGGCCGGCAGCAGCCACTGCCCCAGGGTCCGCCCTTCGCCCTCGCCCTCGCCCCTCGGCCCGACTCCTCGGGCCCTGCCCCACCAGTCCTGGCGTCCTCTGTTCCTCAGTTCCTCGACCCCTCGCCCTCCTCTCAATTCCTCGACCCCTCGCCCTCCCCGTCCCGCCCCCCTCCCCCGCTTTGTCCCCCCCCCTCCCCGCTTTTCTCCCCCCGCTCTCCCTCCCCCCGCGTGCCCCCCTCACCCCTTGGCTCCCTCCCAACCTTTGGCCCCCCTCGCCCCTCGCCCCTCGCCCCCCTCAACCCTTGGCCCCCCTCAACCCTTGTCGGGCGACGAAATCTATACATATCCACTGCTCCCTGGCCAGGCCCATCCTGAACCCAGGAGTTGTGCATACGCCCTCCTGGCCACGCCAGGAGGGCGCGGCGTATACACAGCTGCTGGGTTCAGGATGGGCCTCGCCAGGGAGCAGTGGATATGTATAGATGTCGTCGCCCTACCCTTGGCCCCCTCCCCCTTGGCCCCCCTCGCCCTTCGGCCCCCCTCGCCCCTCCCCCCTCGCCCCTTGGCCCCCCCGACCCCTCGCCCCCCACCATCCTCGGTCCTCGGCCCCTCGTGCGAGCCCCATCTCCCCCCTCTCTCCCTGCCTCTCTCTCCCTCCTCCTCCTCCTCCTCCTCCTCCGCTCTCCTCTCCTCCTCGCTCTCTCCTCCTCCTCTCCTCCTCCTCTCCTTCTTCTCCTTCTCCTCCTCCTCCTGCTCCTCCTCTCGCCCTCCTCCTCCCTTCCTCCCCGTCGTCCGTCCTCCTCTCTTTCTCTCGCCTCCTCCTCCTCCTCCTCCTCCTCCTCCTCCTCCTCCTCCTCCTCCTCCTCTTGTCCCACTCCTCGTCCCCCTCGTTGTCGTCGTCGTCTTTTTTTGACAGCAACGCCCAGGCCTCTGAAAGTGAAGACGAAGAGGAACATGACGAACACCAGGACGACAAGCCACCAGAATACTACAGAGGCCTCCATCGCCTTGATACGCGACCCCAGCACAGAGGCCCAACTGGAGCAGCATAGACACCATCGGTAAGGAGCTTGAACTAGTCCCCTGGCATCGCTCGGACGTGTGCGTTTTTTCTCGCCGAGAATCATTGAGGACGATCCTGGACCATCGCGCCAAAAAAACACGCACGAAACCGAACAATGCACGGGAAATGGACGTCCGAGCGATGGCGAGAGTCCATGGCCAGGCCAACATACGGGAAGACAAATTGCCACAGCACCACTTGAAGCAACCAACGAAGTTTGGACGAGGAGGAAGCCACATTCAATATCAGATCCATGATACCAGGAAGCCCTAGCCTCGTAAAAAGGGAAGCCACAACAACGACGAGCAACATCAAGAAATGCAGAAGAATTTGTTCCATAATCCCACCCTGCAGCCATGAGAAAAGTACAATCACTGAAAACCGACGCCACTCACAACAGCTAGAAATCGAAGTCAAAAAGGCCTCCCTCGTTCAGCATATCGTCAACCTCGGAGTCGCAGGCCCTCGAAGAATTCACATCCAGCTCCGCAACGCCATGAGGAAACAGCCCGAGACCACCACCGAAGCCGCGAGAGGGACGAGTGCCAAGCTGCTCGTATGTGGTCTGGAACAGACGGCATTCCCCAGGATCCAAAGGAAGAGGAACAGGCGTCCAAAAAGCAGCACCCCCTCCCTCAGAGCCATCAGCCGCAGGGGGGAGGGACCCGACGGCTGGAAGCTGTCCTGCTGCAGCTTCTCCATCGCGAGGCTCGTCACGAGCACGATCGTCAAGATGTTCCGCACGCGCAGGCAACACAGCGCCCGCATGCCCGCGGAGGTCGGACTGCACATCCTGCTTCTGCAGCTCGGCCAGCAGCACGTCGAAGTCGCCCGACGAGCCGAGGGGATCCTCGATATCCCCGTCGGGCTGCTGCGCCACCAAAGCAGCGGCAGGCACGGCGCCCACCGGCAGCACTGCCTCCTGCGGGGACTGCTGCGGAGAGACCAGCAGGGGCTCGAGTACCTCGACCAGCTGCGTGAGGCTCTCCTCCAGCTCGGCACCCCATCCAAATCCAGGAGAGAATGGCTGGGCGTCAGCGTTGAACTGGAAGCCAGGCTCGCCAAGGTGGACCTTCTCCAGCTGCCGCGACTCGAGCCTGGCTTCGCCTTGAGCACGCCGTAACTCCCCAGCACTGGCGGACGAGATCCTCAGGTCAGCGGCCACCGCGTGCAAGGCGACGTTGCGGCGCAGCTTGTCCAGCCACACGGGCTGGCGGCCGGCGACCAGGGCTTGCAGCGTTGGGAGAATGCTGCAGAGGCGATCGGCAAGCTCCCAGTCGCCCACGAGCGCGGCCAAGGCCGCCTCCGCCAGCTGCAGCTGTTCCCGCGTCTGGTCCAGCTCCCTGGAGAAATTCGCGATGGCGCGGTCGGCCTACCGCTTGGCCCACTGCCGACATCTGTCGGCAGCAGACCGCAATGGCTGCGCAACACCCGCAGCCTCCCGTAGAGCCATCCCGCCGAAGCGCACCCCCACCGCCATCGACCCGCGCGCGCGAGGAGGAAGGGAGGAACAGCTTGAGCCAAAATGGCTACGGACGTCGTCGTCGTCCTCCTCCTCCTCCTCCTCCTCCTCCTCCTCCTCCTCTCGCCTCCTCTGCCCTTCTCCCGCTCTCCACTCGCCCTCCTCCCTCCTCCTCCTCCTTCTCCTCTTCTTCTTCTTCTTCCTCCTCCTCCTCCTCTTCCTCCTCTTCCTTCCTCCTCCTCGTCCCCCTCGTCGTCGTCGTCGTCCTCCTCCTCCTCCTCCTCCTCCTCCTCCTCTCGCCTCCTCTGCCCTTCTCCCGCTCTCCACTCGCCCTCCTCCCTCCTCCTCCTCCTCCTCCTCCTCTTCTTCTTCTTCTTCCTCCTCCTCCTCCTCCTCCTCCTCCTCAACTGTAAGCAGCTCCCATTCTCTATGACGGTGTCCTTTCTGGAGGTTCCGCGCCCGCTGTGGCACCCCTCGGCGGGCAGAGGGGAAACGGGCGCAGGTGGTCAGGTGTGGCGCGAGCGCACTCAGACACGGCGCGAGCGCTCTCGCCCTCGCCCTGCCCTCCCCCGTCGTGCCCCGTCGGGTCCCTGGGGGGCGGCCATGCCGTTCGGCCGGCGCCGGCTCCTGCTTGGGCCCCCCCCCGAAGGCTCGCGCCGGCGCGGGGCGCTCTTCCCAACAGTAGACGCGGAGCTCCCTCGTTGCAAAAGCCCTGGGGCGCGGTCGAGGGTTCGTCCAGCAGGAGGGTTCGTAGAGAGAGGAGGGGGAGGAGAAGGGTGGGTGGGTTAGATCATAATGCTGCTGCTGATGATGTTGATGATAATTCAGATGATAGTGATGATGCTGATTACGATGCTGTAATGAT
Source organism: Prorocentrum cordatum (assembly GCA_963575745.1). Lineage (NCBI taxonomy): Eukaryota > Dinophyceae > Prorocentrales > Prorocentraceae > Prorocentrum > Prorocentrum cordatum. Next base: position 29,320 of record CAUYUJ010021150.1, read on the forward strand.
GATGCTGATGATGCTGATAATAATGATGATGATGCCGATGCAGATGATGATGCTGATGATAATGATGATGCTGATGATGATGCTGATGATTATGATGATGCTGCTGATCATGCTGAGGATGCTGGTGAGGATGATGCTGCTGCTGCTGCTGATGATTATGACGACGATAATGATGTTTATGATGCTGATGATGGTGATAATGCTGATGCTGCTGCTGCTCATGATGGTGATTATGCTGCTGATGATGATGATGAGGAGGAGAAGGACGACACGAACCAGGAGGACGATGGCAACGATGATGATGATGACAATGCTGATGATGATGAAAATGATGATGTTGATGACGCTGATGATGACGAAGATGACGACGACGATGATAATGGCGATAACGACGATGACGACTGTGATGATAATAATGATGATGCTGCTGGTGCTGCTGCTGATGATGACGATGAGGATGATGATGCTGATGCTGCTGATGATGATCATCATGATGACGATGATATTGTGATGATGATGATGCTGATGATGATGATGATGATGATGATGATGCTGCCACTCATGATGATGATGATGATGCTGATGATGATGATGATGATGATGATGGTGATCATGGTGGTGGTCTTGATGATGACGATGACGATGATGATGGTGATGATGAAGATGCTGATGATGATGTTGATGGTGATCATGATGATTATAAAGAAGCTGATGATGATATTGATGATGCTGATGATGATGATGATGATGTTGGTGCTGATGGTGACGCCGAGGATGATGATGACGAGGATCATGATGGTACTCATGATGATTCTGATGCTGATGGTGCTGATGATAATGGTTGTGATGCTGATGCTCATGCTGATGATGATGATGATGATGATGTCGACGACAACGATGATGATGACGATGGTCGTGTTGGTGGTGATGCTGATGGCAATGATGCTGACGATGATGATGCTGATGATGATCATCTTGAGGATGATGATGATGATGATGCTGATGATGATGATGATGATGATGGTGATGATCATACTGCTGATGCTGCTGCTGCCGATGATGATGATGACGATGCCGATGATACTGATGATGCTGATGCCGGTGATGATGATGGTGATGATGACTGTGATGATGATGATGATGATGATGATGATGATGATGATGATGATGTTGGTGATCATGATGCTGATGATGATGATGATGATGATGACGATGCCGATCCAGATGATGACGGTGATGATGATGATGATGATGATGATGATGATGTTGGTGATCATGATGCTGATGTTGATGATGTTGATGATGATGATGAGGGTGCGAGAGCTTGATGATGATGATGATGATGATGATGATGATGATGATGGTGATGCTGATGATGATGATGACATTGATGATGATAGTGATGATGACGATGATGATGATGATGATGATGATGATACTGATGATGCTTAATCATATGATGATGGTGATGATGCTGATGATGCTGATGATTATGATGATGCTGATGATGCTGACGATTATGCTGATGATGACGACGACGACGGCGACGACGACGATGATGATCATGCTGCTGCTGATGATGATGATGGTGATGATGATACTGATGATGCTGATGATGATGCTGCTGATGCTTCCAATGCTGCTGATGATTATGATGACGATGATGATGATGCTGATGAGAATGATGAAGGTGCTGATGATGATGATGATGATGATGATGATGGTGGTGATGATGATGATGCTGATGATGCTGATGCTGATGCTGATGATGATGATGATGATGATGATGAGTTTACTGCTGCTTCTGCTGATGATGATGATGAGCAGGAGGCTCAGGCATGATGAGGGTCCTGTTTTCGATGATGATGCTGATGCTGATGCTAACGTCCATGCTGATGCTGATGATTCTGCTGTTGATGATGCTGCTCATTCCGATTACGATGATGATGATGATGATGATGATGAGGATGATGATGATGATGATGATGATTAATATGATGATGATGATGATGATGATGATGATGATGATGATGGTGCTGCCGCTGCTGCTGATGAAGATGATGATGCTGATGGTGATGCTGATGATGATGATGCTGATGATGATGCTGATGATGATGGTGCTGATTGTGATGATGCCACGATGATGAGGTGGAGGTGGCGGAGGCTGCCGCGGACCTCCCTTCTCTCTGCTCCTTGTCTCCTGCTGTCTACTGCTGATGATGATGCTGATGATGATCAAGGCTGCTGATCATGCTGATGCTGATTATGATGATGATGATGATGATGATGATGATGATGATCATGATGATGATGATGATGATGATGATGATGATGATGTTGCTCATGATGATGATGATGGTACTGATTTTGTTATCGACGCCTATCATGATGATGCTCATGGTGATGACAATTATGATGGTGGTGGTGGTGATGATGATGCGGATGCTGATGATGCTAACGGTGATGCTGATGTTGATGCTGATGATGCTGATGCTGATGCTGATGCTGATGATGCTGCTGCTGATGATGCTGCTGATTTTGTTGCTGATGGTGGTGCTGGTGATGATGGTGACGATGATGATGATGCTTACTATAATAGTGATGACGATGCTGATACTGATGATGCTGCTGCTGATGCTGATGATTACGCTGCTGATGATGCTGCTGATTAGTATTATGGTGATGATAATGATGATGCTGAGGATGATGACGATGATGATGCTGATGATGATGATGATGCTGATGCTGATGATGCTGATGATGCTGATGCTGATGCTGATGCTGATGATGATGATGATGATGCTGATGATGCTGGTGATGGTGATGATGATGATGGTGATGATGATAATGCGGCTGATGATGATGATGATGATGATGATGATGATGATGATGATGATGCTGATGATGATGCTGATGATGATGATGATGATGACGATGATGATGATGATGATGATGATGATGATGATGATGATGATGATGATGATGATGCTGTTGATATCGATGTCGATGACGATGAGGCGGAGGATGAAGCGGAGGAGGATGCAGAGGAAAAGGATGATGCTGATGAGGATGAGGAGGCGGAGGAAGAGGACGAGGAGGAAGCCGAGGAGGAGGAGGAGGAGGTGGAGGAGGAGGAAGAAGAACAGGAGGACAATGAGGAGGAGGAGGAAGGTGCAGACGAGGACGAGGAGAACGAGGAGGAGGATGACGACGGCGACGACGACGACCCCGACGCCGACGCCGAGGAGGAGGATTATGAGGGGGAGGAGGACAACGGAGAAGAAGAAGACGCAGACGAGGACGAGGAGGACGAGCAGGAGGAGGAAGAGGAGGAGGAGGAGGATAAGGAGTAGAAGGAGGAGGAGGAGGCGGAGAAGGATGAGGCGGAAGAGGAGGCGGATGAGGAGGACTTGGAGGAGTTGGAGGAGGAGGAGGGAGGCGAGGTGGATGTGTAGTGGGAGAGGAATGGGGAGGAAGATGATGAGGAGGAGTATGAGGGAGGAGGAGGAGTTGGAGGAGGATGGGGAGGAGGAGGGGGAGGAGGAGGAAGAGGAGGAGGAGGAGGAGGAAGAGAGAGAGAGGAGGAGGAGGAGGAGGAGGAGGAACAGGAACTGGAGGAGGAGGATGACGAAGAGGACCAGGAGAACGATGAGGAGGAGGAGGAGGAGGAGGAGGACGATGACGACGACGCCGACGCCGACGCCGCCGACGACGACGACGAGGAGAATGATGAGGAGGCGGAGGAGGATGCGGATGTGAGATGAACATTAGAATGAGGAAGACGAGGAGAAGGATGCGGAATGGGGGAGGATGAGGAGGCGGAGGAGGAGGAGGAAAAGGAGGCGGAGGACGATGATGATGGGGATTAGGGGAAGAGGAGGGGGAGGAGGAGGAGGACGAGGAGGATGAGGATGAGGAGGAGGAGGAAGAGAATGATGATGAGGATGAGGAGGAGGACGAGCAGGACGAGGAGGACCCGCTTAAGCCCACGATGCATAAGCGAGGCGGCAATCCATCCTTCCGCCCCAGGGTAAGCTCAAGAGTATCAGCGATGCGGCAAGGCGTGTTCTCGTCCCAAGTCAACTCCTCATATGACCCTAGAGGCTTTCCTTTTCACTACAAGACGCGCCGCCTTGCCATCCATCTGGGCCTCTCTTCTTTGCGGGGAAGGAGGAGGAGGCGGTGGAGGAAGATGACGATGACGATGAAAAAGATGATGCTGAAGATGATGATAATGATGCGGCTGCCGCTGCGGCTGATGATAATGATGAGGGTGATGGTGAAAATGATGATGCTGCTGATGGTGATGATGCTAAGGATGATTATGACGATGATGATGCTGATGTTGATGATGATGATGATGATGATGATGATGATGATGATGATGATGATGATGATGTTGATGACGATGCTGCTGATGCTGATTATGCTGATGGCGATTGCGGTGATGCTTCTGATGACGGTGATGATGACGGCGATGACGGTGATGATGCTGCTGATCATGCTCATGCTGCTTATGCAGATGATGCGAATGCAGATGCTGATGCTGGTGATGACGATCATGATGATAATGATGCTGATGATGCTGATGCTGATGATGTTGATGATGATGCTGATGATGAGGATGATCATCATGCTCATGGTGCGGCTGCTGATGTTGACGATGATGCTTATAGGAATGAGGATGATGCTGATGCTGATGATGCTTATGACGCTTATGACGCTTATGACGGTGCTGATGATGACGCTGTTGACGGTGATGACGATGCTGATTATGATACTTATGATGATGATGATGATGATGATGATGATGATGATGATGATGATGATGATTACGACGATGAGGCTGATGATGATGATCATTCTGATATGCTGATGCGGGCGATGATGATGAGATGATGCTGATGACGATGATGATGGTGATGCTGATGATGATGACGATGAGGGTGATTACGATGACGACGCTGATGACGCTGCTGACGATGACGATGATGCTGATGATGCTGTTGAGGATGATGATGCTGCTGATGATAATGCTGCTGCTGCTGCTGATGATGATGATGATGATGATGATGACGAGGTTGAGGGTTGTGACGATGCTGCCGAGTGTGATGATGCTGATGATAATTCTGATTGTTGTTGCTGATGTTGCTGCTGCTGCTGCTGATGATCACCATGATGCGATGCTGACATGATGCTGCTGTTGATGCCGATGATGGTGATGATGATGGTGATGCTGATGATGATGATGATGATGGTGGTGGTGGTGGTGGTGGTGGTGGTCGTGATGATGCTGCTGCTGCCGATGCTGATGATACTGATGATGGTGTTGATGGCGATGATGCCGACGGCGCTGATGATGATGATGACGATGCTGATGATGATGATGATGATGATGATGATGATGGTGACGATGATGATGATGTTGATTATGCTGATGAGAACGATGACGATGCTGCTGCTGATGATGATGCTGCTGCTGCGAATGATGATGGTGATGATATGGATGATGATGATGATTGCTCATGGTGATGATGCCGATGCTGGTGATGATAATGCTGATGCTGCTGATGCTGCTGATGCTGCTGATGCTGCTGCTGATGACGATGATGATGCTGATGCTGACGCTGCTGTTGACGACGATGATGATGACGATGGCGATGAAGATGGCGATGCTGGTCATGATGATGTTGGTGATAATTATGCTGTTGCGGTCGATTTCGATGTTGCCGACGACGCTGATGATGATGACGATTTTCACGATGAGGATGTTGTTGATGATGATGATGATAATGATGATGCTGATGATGATGATGGCGATGACGATGACGACGATGCTGATGATGGTGACGCTGACGATGACGATGACGACGATGACGACAATGCTGATGAGATGATGATGATGATGATGATGATGATGATGATGATGATGATGACGATGACGACGGTGGTGATGTTGATTATGTTGACGATGCGGATGATGGTGGCACTGATGATACTGACGAGACTGATGATGCTGCTGATGATGATGAGGATGGTTATGAAAATGATGATGATGGTGGGGGTGGTCATGAAGATGACGATACTGATTATGCTGATGATGCTGACACTGGCAATGATGAGGATGCTGAGTCTGCTGCTGCTGCTGCTCATGATGCTGATGCTGATGATGATTCTGATGACGATGATGATGATGATGATGCTGATGATGATGACGATGATGATGATGCTGATGTTTATGATGCTGCTGCTGCTGCTGCTGATGACGGTGATGATGATGACGTGGATTTCCATGGTGAACTCGCTGATGCCAATGTTATTGTAAATGCTGAAGTTGACGGCAATGATGAGCATGACGACGATGATGATGATGATGATGATGATGATGATGATGATGATGATAATGATGATGATGATGATGATGATGATGATGCTGATGCTGCTGATGATGAGGATGAGGATGATGAGGACGATTATGATGATGCTGTGGAGGATGATGATGCTGCTGATGCTGCTGATGATCTGATGATCATATGAGGATGATGATGATGAGGAGGAGGCGGAGGAGAAGGAGGACGAGGAGGAGGAGGAGGAGAAGGAGGAGGAGGAGGAGGAGGAGGAGGAGGAGGAGGAGGAGGAGGAGGGGAGGAGGAGGAGGAGGACCAGTGTAAATCTCAGACTCATCAGCGATGTTGGAATGCACCCCCCCTGCAGGCTCCCTCGCCATACGCCCCTTACAAGGATTCATTTCTACTGGGGGAAGTGCTCCGTTGGGAGACAACCGTGTGAATTCTTTGCAGCGTGCCAAAGCACAATTCTCAGGACTTCGATGCTACGAGTCAAACTGATTGTTGCGCCTTGAAGATACTGAAGCGTGCTAGAAGACCATTCCTGGGATTCCAGCACCGCGAATCAACGTAATTGTTACGCACTGACAGCCCTGAGTCGCTCCCAAATACCGTTGCTGGTACGTTAGCCATGTGAACCCGTGAATTTTCTGCAACTGTTAGAAAAATCGCTGCGCTAATGCGAGAGCCACATTTTGAAAAAGGAGCCCTCAATCCGTGAAGTTCCTGCACATGTTTAAGGCGAGTGTGCGCGGCGCTAAGGCGAGAGCCACATTTTGGAACCGAACCGCCCTCAATCCGTGAAGGTCTTGCACATTTTCAAGACGAATGTGTGCGGCGCTGAGGCCAGAAACACATGTTGGAAAACATATGTTTTTGATTCCTGAAGCTCTCGCAAGTTTGTTCAAACGATTATGCGCTGCGCTACGGCGAGAACCGCATTTCGAAAAGGCCCGCCCTCACTCCGTGAAGCTCTTCCAAGTTGTTCAAACGAATGTGCGCGGCGCTAATGCGAGAGCCACATTTTCTAAACGACCCGTGAAACTGTTGCCAGTTTCTAAGTTTCAGGCTCATGCGTGGCAAGGAAGTCTCAGGCGAAACGCCCGGCCCGCCCCTCCGACTGGCCTCGGGTTGCGACAGGGAGGAGTTCGTCATAAGGAAAAGGAGCGGAGGAGACAGATGGAGGCGGATTGAGGCCGTGGGAGGCAGATGGAGGCGGATGGAGGCGGGGGGGGGCGCGGAGGGAGGCGATGGGATGAGCAGGGAGGAGGGAGGTGGACGCATGAGGGAGGGGGGGGGAGGGAGGAGGGAGGAGGGAGGAATGGGGAGGGAGGAGGGAGGAAGGGGGAGGGAGGAGATGGGAGGGAGGGAGGGAGGGAGCGAGGAGGGAGGAGGAGGAGGGAGGGAGGGAGGGAGTGAGGGAAGGAGGGAAGGAGGGAGGGAGGGAGGGAAAAGGAGGAGGAGGAGGTGGAGGAGGAGGATAAGGTGGAGGAGGAGGAGGAGGAGGAGGAGGAGGAGGAGGAGGATGAGGAGGAGGAGGAGGAGGAGGAGGAGGATGGATCCCCTGCCCCCCACCCCGCCCCTGTGCTTCGTGCCTGTCCTGGCCCGCAGCGCTGGCTCGACTCAGCGTAAGCCGGCTGCCTGCGAGGCCCCACCGCCCCCCCGAAGGTCGGGCGGCGGGGGTCCTGCTCGCTGCCGCTGCCCTCTGGCCATGCTGCCGCCGGAGGCGCCCCCGGGCCGCAAGGTCGGCGGGCGTGCGGGGATGTAGCCAGCGCGGGAGAGACCAGGAGAAGAAGGAGGAGGAGATGGAGGAGGAGGCGGAGGAGGAGGAGGA
>CAUYUJ010021150.1:42500-50000 GCA_963575745.1 Prorocentrum cordatum
ATGATGGATGGCGATGACCATGATGATGCTGCTGATGATGCTGATGATGATGACGCTTGTTGCTGGCTGCTGATGATGATGCTGATGATGATGCTGATGATGATGATGCTGCTGATGATGGTGATGATGATGATGATAATGAAGATGCTGATGATGCTGATGATGCTGCTGCTGATGATGCTGTTGATGCTGATGCTGATGCTGCTGCTGCTGATTATGATGACGATTCTGATTCTGATGATGATGATGATGATGATGATGATGGTGATGATGATAATGATGATGATGATTCTGAGGATGCTGCTGATGATGATGATGATGATGATGATGATGATGATGATGATGATTATGATGATGATGATGAGGATGATGATGATGCTGATGATGGCGATGTTCATAAGGAAGAGGAGGAGGAGGAGGAGGAGGAGGAGGAGGAGGAGGAGGAGGAGGAGGAGGGGCAGAAGGATGAGATGGGGAAGGGCGATGGGGAGGGAGTGGGGGGAAAAGGAGCGGAGGAGGAGGAGGAAGAGGATGAGGAGGAGGAGGAAAAGGAGGAGGAGGATGAGGATGAGGAGGAGGAGGTCAGGTCGGGTCGGATCGGGTCCGGTCGGGTCAGGTCATGCAGTCCTTGAAAGCTTCTGCGTGGGGAGATCTACCAGGCGGCTGAAGCACTTAAGTCCCAGCCCAGAAGGAGGAGGTGGAGGCGGAGGTGGAGGAGGCTGAGGATTAGGATGATGAGGATGAGGACGAGGTTGAGGATTAGGATGAGGATGAGGATGGGGATGATGATGATGATGATGATGATGATGATGATGATGATGATGATGATGATGAGGATGAGGACGAGGACGAGGTTGAGGATTAGGATGAGGACGGGGATGATGATGATGATGATGATGATGATGATGATGATGATGATGCTGATGCTGATGCTGATGCTGATGATGCTGATGCTGATGCTGATGCTGCTGATGATGCTGATGATGCTGATGATGCTGATGATGCTGATGCTGATGATGTTGATGCTGCTGATGCTGCTGCTGCTGACGATGATTACGATGATGATGCTGCTGCTGATGATGATAATGACGCTGATGTTGATGATGATGCTGATGATAATGATGATCATGATGATGATGATGATGATGATGATGATGATGATGATGATGATGATGAGTTTGAGGATGAGGATGATGCTGATGCTGCTGATGCTGATGTTGATGATGATGCGGATGATGATGACGATGCTGATGCTGATGATGCTGATGATGATGCTGATGATGATGGTGATGATGATGATGATGACGACGACGATGACGACGACGACGATGATGATGATGATGAGGATGAGGATGAGGATGATGATGGTGATGATGATGATGATGATGATGACGATGATGATGATGATGATGATGATGATGATGATGCTGATGATGATGATGATGATGATGATGATGATGATGATGATGATGATGATGATGATGATGATGATGATGCTGATGATGATGATGATGATGATGATGATGATGATGATGATGATGATGATGATGATGATCATGCTGACGATGACGATGACGATGATGGAGGAGGAGGAGGAGGAGGAGGAGGAAGAGGAGGAGGATCAGGAGGAGTAGGAGGACACTGATAAGTTCTGGTACCTCTTTGTTTCTCCAGAGGAGGGGCAGGGGGACGATAATGGGAATGAGGACGAGGAGGGGTAGGAGGGAAGGGGGAAATTTTAGGAGGAGGGAGGGAAGGGGGGAGGGAAGGGAGGGGGAGGGGGGGGAGGGGAGGGAGGGGAGGGAGGGGAGGGCGAGGAGGAGGAGGAGGAGGAGGAGGAGGAGGAGGAGGAGGAGGAGGAGGAGGAGGAGGAGAGGAGGAGGGAGGATGATGAGGAGGGGAGGACTGGAAGGGGAGGAGAGGAAGAGGATGAGGAAGGAGAGGAGGAGAAGAGAGGAGGTGGTGTGTGAGGAAGAGGAGAAGGAGGAGGAGGATGAGGATGAGGAGGCTGATGAGAAGGAGGGGTAGACGAGGGGACCAGTACCCAAGGGCAGTGCCGTGTGCATCTAGAAGCTGTTGAAGGAGGGGAACGGGAGCATGGGGGGAGGAGGAGGAGGAGGAGGAGGGAGGAGGAGGAGGAGGAGGAGGAGGAGGAGGAGGAGGAGGAGGAGGAGGAGGAGGGGCAGGTGGAGTAGCCTGAGCTGGAGCAGGAGGATCTGTAGCGGGAGCGGCCTGGGAGCTGGACGGAGTAGCCACGCCCGATTTCAAAGCCCAAGCACCCCAGCTCGGATCTCAAAGCGAGATTCTGCAGCCAGAGCGTAGCCGCCCCCCTCCCTCCCTCCTCCTCTATCCTCCACCTCCCCCTCCACCCTCCACCTCCACCTCCACATCCACCTCCACTCTCCACCTTCACCTCCACCTCCACCTCCGCCTCCACCCTCCTCCTCCTCCTCCTTCTCTCCTCCTCCTCCTCCTTCTCCTTCTTGTCCTCCTCCTCCTCCTCACCCTCCTCCCTCCAAAACCTCTACCACATCCACCTCCACCTCACCTCCGTCTCTCTCCCTCTTCCCTCCTCCTCCTCCCTCCTCCCTCTCCTCCCTCCTCCCTCCTCCCTCCTCCCCCCTCCCCCCTCCCTCCCTCCGGGGCGGGCCGAGGTCGTGGTGGACGCCGGGGCCGCCATCAAGCTGCAGCGGCTCGAGCGGTTCGGCGGGGACCTGGTGACCACCAGCGGCGTTCTCGGCGAGCCCGCCCCCCGCCGCTGGCGGCCGCGGCTGGCGGCCCGCTCTCGCCTCCGCAGGGACGGGCGGCGCAGGGAAGATGCCGAGGAGGGGGAGGGGGAAAGACACGTAAGAGCGCGCCCGTGCGGAACTCAATACTAAAAGGGGGGGGCCAGCTTCAAGCTACCCCCCCCCTTCGGAAAGGGGGGGGGAGCTTCCGAAGCTACCCCCCCTTCCTTCGAAAAGGGGGGGGGATCAGGATCAGGAGGGGGAAAGATACCGATGCCGCTGCTCGTCCTGGAGAGCACTCGTTGCCACGGCTGGATTCTCCTCGGAATTCTGGCCAGAGCACGCTCCCGAAGAGGTTCCCTCTTGCTTCCCCAGTGGAGGGGCAGGAGGATGAGGAGGGGATGGGCGACGAGGAATGAATGGGGTGGACACGGAGCGGAGGAGGAGGAGCAGTAGAAGAAGGAGACGGAGGAGGAGGGAGGGAGGATGAAGAGGACGATGAGGAGGAAGAGGATGAGGAGAAGGAGGAGGGATGTTGCTGATTGTGCTGATGCTGATGCTGATCCTGCTGCTGCTGATGATGCTGCTGCTGATGATGATGATGCTGATGCTGCTGATGTTTATTATGATGCTGATGATGATGATGCTGACGACGCTGATGATGCTGCTGATGATAGATGCTGATGGTTATGCTGATGCTGATGATGACAAATATGATGCTGACGGCGACGACGACGACGACAACGACGATGCTGTTGCTGCTGATGTTGCTGCTGATGATGGATGATCAGGATGGTGCTGATACTGATACTGATGATGATGACGATGCTGCTGATGATTATGATGATGCTGCTGCTGATTATGCTGATGATTCTGATGATGCTGATGATGACGAGGATGATGATACTGCTGCTGATGATGATGACTTTCACGATGATGCTGATGATGCTGCTGATGACGATTATGCTGCTGCTGATGATGATTATGATGCTGCTGATGATGATGATACTCATGCTGGTGATGATGATGCTGGTGGTGATGGTGATGATGATGCTGCTCATGATGATGTTGATGCTGATTCTGATGGTGATGATGGATGATCATGGTGATGCTGATGATGATGCTGATGATGATAATGCTGATGCTGATGCTGACGATGATGAGGATGATGATGCTGATGATGATGATAGTGGTGATGCTGATGCATATTCTGACGAGGATGATGATGCTGATGCTGATGCTGATGATGATGCTGACGATGGTGATGATGCTGCTGCTGCTGATAACGCTGCTGCCCATGCTGATGATGATGATTTTGGTGGTGATAGTGATGATGATGATAATGATGGTGACGATACTGGTGATTATGCTGCTGACGATGATGACCATGATTACGATGATGCTGGTGGTGATGATGCTGACGCTGGTGATGATGATGCTGATGCTGATCATGACGATGATGATGCTGATGATGCTGACGATGCAGATGATGATGATGATGATGATGATGATGATGATGATGATGCTGATGATGATGCTGATGATGATGCTGATGCTGATGCTGATGCTGCTGCTGATGATGATGATGATGATGATGATGATGATACTGATGATGATGATGCTGATGATGATGATGATGATGCTGCTGCTGATGATGATGATGATGATGATGATGATGATGTAGGTGATGCTGCTGATGATGATTATGATGATGATGATGGATGCTAATGATGGTGCTGATCATGATGACGATGATGGTGGTGGTGGTGATGCTGATGACGATGCTGATGAATATGATGCTGGTGATGTTGAGGATGATGATGGTGCTGATGCTGATGATTATGTTGGTGATGATGCTGGTGCTGCTGCTGCTGGTGATGATGATACTGTTGATGATGATGGCGACGATGCTGCTGCTGATGATGCTGACCATGATGATGGTGATGATGATGGTGACGATGATGATGCTGATGATGATGACAATGACGACGATGATGCTGATGCTGCTGGTGCTGATGCTGATGATGATGCTGATGATGATGGTGATGATGGTGATGATGATGCTGATGCTGATGCTGATGCTGATGATGATGATGCTGATGATGATGATGCGGATGATGCTGCGGATGCTGGTGCTGCTGCCAGTGCTGCTGCTGATGACGATGCTGCTGCTGATGATGATGATGATGACGATACCGAATACGATGATGCTGAAAATGATGCTGATGCTGATGCTGTTGCTGATTATGAGCAGGCTGCTGATGATGATGGTTATGCTGATGATGTTGATGATGTTGAGGATGATACTGATGATGCTACTGATGATGATGATGATGAGGAGGAGGAGGATGAGGCGGATGGCTTTGATGATGCGGATGATGATGATGATGATGATGATGATGATGATGATGATGATGATGATGATGATGATGATGATGATGATGATGATGATGATGATGATGATGATGATGATGATGATGATGATGATGATGATGATGATGATGATGATGATGAGTAGGAGGAGGATGAGGATGAGGATGAGGATGGTGATGATGATGCTGATCATGCTGGTGCTGACGCTGCTGATGATGACGGTGATGCTGATGATGGTGATGCAGCTGCTGATTATGTTGATGTTTATGCAGATTATGATTATGCTAATGTTGATGCAGATGCTGATGCTGATGCCGATGCTGCTGTTGCTGAGGAGGAGGAGGAGGCAGAGGCGGAGGAAGAGGAGGAGGAGGGGGTGGAGGAGGAGGAGGAGGAGGAGGAGGATCAGGAGGAGGCGGAGGCGGAGGTCGAGGAGGAGTAGGAGGATGAGGAAGAAGCGGAAGAGGAGGATGAGGAAGAGGAAGAGGAGGTGGAAGAGGAGGAGGAGGCGCAGGAGGAGGAGTAGCATACTGAGGTCGATGAGGAGGAGGAGGACGAGACGGGAGGGATGGATGGAGGGACGGAGGGAGGAAGGGAGGGAGGATGAGGAGGATGAGGAGGGTGAAGAGGAGGATGAGGCGAAGGAGGAGGAAGAAGAAGTAGACGAAGCAGACAACACACTAATACGACGAATACTAATCATAAGAAGATGATATATATAATGACAAGAATACGAAGATAACACTACTGCTATTACCAATGGCAGCAGGAATTACAAGACGAACTATAATCATACCAACAGTGATAAGAAAAATAATACAACACTATGAGTACTACGATAACGAATGATAAGACGGACGCTAATAAGAAGCAGGCGAAGAGGAGTACTAAGCATACTAATGCGAACACTATTAAGAATACTAGGACTACTAACAATCACACTACTACTGTTACTACTACTACTACTACTACTACTACTACTGCTGCTGCTATTACTACTGCTACTACTACTACTACTACTACTAAGACTAATAATAATCATTCTCATAATGATACGAACAGTGTTACTAATACTCAGAAGAATACGAATCCGAAGACTACGAATAATACGTAGACTAAGAAGACTAATACTAGTACTGGTAATACTACTAATAAGAAGAATATGATGAGGAGGAGGCACAAGGAGGAGGGAGGAGGGTGGAGGGATGAGGCAGAGGGAGGAGGGAGGAGAGGAGGAGGAGGGAGGAGGGAGGAGGGATGAGGGATGAGGGAGTGTGGAAGAGGGGGGAAGGAGTAAGGTGGAGGCAGAGGAGGGGGAGGGGGAGTAGGAGGATGAGGGGGAGGAATGATAGAAACAATACGAAGAATACGAAGACGAATGATGATAATAGTAATAATAAGAGTACTATCAATACTAGGAAGCATACGAAGCATCATAACATACCAATACCAGCAACAACATGCATACTAATACTAGTGCCAATAATCCTAATAGTACTTATACCAATACTAGTAATAATACTTTCACTACAATAGTACTGACACGAAGACTAATACTACAACTAATAATGCGAATCCCGATTACAGTACGAATGCTGATGGTAAACGTAATTTTGACAAGAAGAAGAAATGATGATAATAAGAGGAGGAGAGTGATAATGAGAAGGATGAGGATGACAAGGAGGAGGAGGACAAGGAGGAGGAGGATGAGGAAGAGGAAGGAGGAGGAGGAGGAAGAGGAGGAGGAAGAGGAGGAGGAAGAGGAGGAGGAGGAGGACGAGAAGGAGGAGGAGGAGGGGGAGGAGGAGGCTGGAGGAAGGAGGAGGAAGGAGGAGGGAGAGGGAGGAAGAGGGAGTAGGGACTAGCAGGGAACCAGCAGGAGGGAGGAGGGCCGCGCCTGCTGCGACATGGTCGGCCAGGTCGCCCTATCGGTCCGCCGCAGTCTAGCACATCCTCGCTGCGCCCGCCACGACGACGACGACGCGATCGCTTCCCCCACCGATTGTTCAGCTGCGCTCGGCAATTCCGCTACCGTGCCAGCGCAGCAGTTAGGGTGGCGACTATTCGAGAAGGCAGGCGGGCCTGATGGGGGCCTCTCGTGGCAGAAGGCTCGAATTCTTGGCTCGTGTTCCCACTCTTCGGCCCTTCGTGGGCCTATCTTGGGGCCCTCTTGGGCAGTCGCTTCGTCGATCCTCTGGCGACAACGGGCGTAACCGAGGGGGAAGTGGGGAGGGGGCCGATAGCTTCACGATTCGCGTCGGCGCCGTCTCGGAATACCTAGCATGGGCTAATCCAGCTGCCTCCGGCCATTCCGTCACCGTGCCAGCGCAGCATTCTGGGTGGCTATTATTCGGAAAGGCAAAGGGGCCTCTTGCTAGTGGCCTCTTGGGGCAGAAGTCTC
>CAUYUJ010021150.1:51548-79048 GCA_963575745.1 Prorocentrum cordatum
TGGGTGTTTTGTGAATGGGTGCCGGTGCGGCCCGCGCCGTGCTGAGCCCCGCCGTATTTGGCCGTGCCTGGCCGAGGCGCGCGGACCAAGATCAATGGCTGCAGGGTCGCAGGTTGCTCCGTCGCGGATAAGAGCGTGGGGGTGCCCTGGTCGTCGGGGTGACTGGCAGAGCAGTCCTTCTGCTGGGCTCGTAGCTTACGCTGTGCTCCCAGCACAGCGTAGGGCCGTTCGGCCTTTTCGCCCTGCCGACGGGTGGCTGGCCGAAAGCCGATACGCTAGGCTTCGACGGCTGGGTCGATGCGACATCGCGCGGGGGTGTCCGCTCTCGCCGATGCTCCCTGCGCAGGTATCTCCGCGGAGGAGCTCCTGCTTCGGGTTGGGCGGGGCTCATTCTTCACCACCCACCAAACCACCCCAACCCAACCCGAAGGCCCAAATTTATCCTCGATTTCCAGTGGGGGGGGGTCGGGGAACGTTGAAAAAACACGTGGTATCCGTACCCCCACCAACCCGAGATTCGGGTCAAATTCGGGTCTTCGGGTTGGGTTGGGGTGGTCTGGTAGGTAGTCAGCTTCGGGTTGGGCGGGGCTCATTCTCCGTCGTCGGACCAGGCGGAGGCACAGGCCTCCGTCGTTCGCTGGAGGCGCGTCGGGCGAGGCGGAGGCAGAGGCCTCCGTCGTCCGACGGAGGCAGGCCCAGGGCCCCTCATCTCGACGGCCAGGCCCCTCGGCCAGCCCCCCGGGGGCGGGCCGAACCGCGCTCTCGCGCATGACTTCCCCGCACTTCCCTCCTCCCTCCTCCCTCCTCCCTCCTCCCTCCTCCCTCCTCCCTCCTCCCTCCTCCCTCTCTCCTCGCGCACGACTTCCCCGCACTTCATGCAGGCATCGCGCCTTTCACCATCCACCAAGCCACCCCAACCCAACCCGAAGGCCTCAAATCGACCTCCATTTCCAGTGGGGGGGGGGTCGGGGAGCATCGAGAAAACACATATGGAACCCGTACCCCCCCCAACCCGAAATTCGGGTCTTCGGGTTGGGTTGGGGTGGTCTGGTAGGTAGTCAGCCTTCGCGTGGGACCTCCTTGCAATCTACGCCGCGCCCTCGAGTGTCGGGAGCCACGCTCTCGCTTTGGCCCTCCTGGCGACTTTGCTTGGGAATCGCGCTGTCGCTCGAGACTGCCTCGCGATTCATGCAGGACTCACGCTTCAGCAACCCGCCCTCTCGACCTGGCCTCCTGGGCCTGCCTTCCCGACCCGCCTGCTTGTTCATTACGCCCGATCTGCCCGTCCGTTTTCTCCTCCCAGCCGTCCTCCTGCTAATTTCTCTCGTGCTCCATCCTTCTCCCTCCCCCTTGCATCCGTCCTCTCTTCCCCTGTTGTAGGGGCTGCGCTTGTTGCGCGTGTCAGGTAAGTAAGATAAGATACCCCCAAGGGGGCACGATCGAAGGCGAAGAGGGCAGGTACCGAGGGTCTGGGACGTACGTGTTGAGAGTGGCACGCGAGCAGATCAGAGCGAACAGTCCTGAATATATTAGTGTTGTTGTCGTTGCTGTTGTGGTTGTGGTTGTTGTTGTTGCTGTTGCTGCTGCTGCTGATGATGGTGATGCTGATGAAGATGTTGATGTTGTTGCTGTTGTTGTTGTTGTTGTTGTTGTTGCTGTTGCTGTTGCTGTTGCTGTTGCTGCTGCTGCTGTTGTTGTTGTTGTTGTTGTTGCTGCTGCTGTTGTTGTTGTTGTTGTTGTTGGTGTTGCTGTTGTTGTTGTTGTTGTTGTTGTTGTTGTTGGAGTTGTTGTTGTTGTTGTTGTAGTTGTTGTTGTTGCCGTCGTTGTCGTCGTCGTTGTTGTTGTTGTTGGTTATGATGAGGTTGTTGTTGTTGTGGTTGCTGTTGTTGTGCTGTTGTTGTTACTCTTGTTGTTGATGTTGTTCCCTACCTAGGCTCTGCCTAGAGGGTTCTTACTTTGTTTGCTTAAAGCGGCCGGGCAGT
Organism: Prorocentrum cordatum; assembly: GCA_963575745.1. NCBI lineage: Eukaryota > Dinophyceae > Prorocentrales > Prorocentraceae > Prorocentrum > Prorocentrum cordatum. The sequence continues at coordinate 53,531 of CAUYUJ010021150.1, forward strand.
GTAGGCCGCCCCGGGCGGTTCCCCCAGTCCCCGCCCCGCGGTTCCCCCAGTTGCGCCCCCTAGCTTTAGCTTTAGCTTCAGCTTTAGCTTTAGCTTTAGCTTTATCTTTAGCATCAGCTTAGCTTTAGCTTAGCTTTAGCTTAGCTTTAGCTTAGCTTTAGCTTAGCTTCAGCTTAGCTTTAGCTTAGCTTTAGCTTAGATGTAGTTTAGCTTTAGCTTAGATGTAGCTTAGCTTTAGCTTAGCTTTAGCTTAGCTTTAGCTTGGCTTTAGCTGAGCTTTAGCTTAGCTTTAGCTTGGCTTTAGCTGAGCTTTAGCTGAGTTTTAGCTTAGCTTTAGCTTAGCTTTAGCTTAGCTTTAGCTTAGCTTTAACATGGCTTTACCGTTACTACTAATGCTGCTCTCTTAGGGGCTCCAACTCCTAGGTAGGGTCGCACTGGGATAATTTGTTGCTGCTGCTGCTGCCTGTTGATGGTGTTGTGGCTTTTATTGTTGTTGTCGTCGTCGTCGTCGTTGTTGAAGATGAATGTTCATTTATAGAATAATTATTGTTGGTCTCCCCAGCGCTGTACATGGATGGTCTTTTTCAATTAAAGTGCTCCTCCCCTGACTCGCACCTGGTGTTTTACCAACAAAAAAGACTGGTGCCACCAAACTGCATTGTTGGGCCCCGAACTACAACAACAACGGCTCCCGCCTGAAACTTCCCCGCCATATATTCCAACATTGCGCTCTCTCGCGGGAAGTCTTCACTTTGTATGCAGGAATCGCGCTGTAACGTGGGCCGGCTTTGCAATGGAGGAGGGGGAGGAGGAGGAGGAGAAGGAGGAGGAGGAGGAGGAGGCGGAGGAGGAGGAGGAAGTGATGAGAGGAGAGGTGAGGGAGGGGAGGAGGAGGAGGAGGAGGAGGAAGGTAGGAGGGAGGTGAAGGAGGAGGAGGAGGAGGAGGAGGAGGAGGCCGGGAAGTTAGCCGCGGGCGGGGAGGCCGCGGGGCCCTTCCCAGCGGGGCGGCGCTGGCCGGGAGGCCGCCGAGGAGCATTTCCAGGCCGTGGGCGAGGAGGCCGCGATCGAGGCCTCGCCTCCCGGGTGTCGTCGTCGCCGCCGCCGCCGCCGCCGCCGCCGCCGCCGCCGTCGTCGTCGTCGTCGTCGTCGTCGTCGTCGTCGTCGTCGTCGTCGTCGTCGTCGTCGTCGTCGTGCTCGTCGTCGTGGTCGTCGTCGTCGTCGCCGCCGACGCCGCCGCCGCTGCCGTTGTCCTTGCCGTCGCCGTCGTCGTCGTCTTCGTCGCCGGAGGACCAGATTAAGTCCAATCTGTATCAACGATGCCTCTCTCGTATAACTCCCCCTCCTCGTAAATCCCTGCGGTCATAATGTTCTCTTTGTGAGACGCCCCGTTCAGAGATGAGCGCCCCATTGGTCCTCCATTCAGGCGGGAGCTCCGTGTTTAAAAGGAACACCCCTCCAGCCATAGGTGAATCCACAGAGGTTAAGGAGGTGTCCTGCGACAGCTCCGCTTCAAAAAGGAACCGCCCTGCATTGGTGTCACTGTTGCTGGGGATAGCATTTTAGACATATGCGACAGCTCCATTTTTTGAGAAGAATCCGCCGTCCATCCATGTAGTTGTTGCGCAAGTGTGTACTTGTGCTGGTGTTTTTCCATGCGATAGGCCCGTTTTGAAAAGTATCCGCTTTCCATCAGTAGTTTAACAACATTTGTGCGAGGCGCCAAGGCGAGAGCACGATGTTGACAATGTGCCGCCTCCACCTGTGCACATGTTGCAACTGTTTGAGACAAAGGCGCGGGGGAGACCTTGCAAAACAGCTGGGACTGTTTCAGGCGATCGTAATGTTTGGAATGGGGATTGCTGAAGCGAGTCTGCCGAGGAGGGCCAGGGCCAACCCGAAATGTACCAACGATGCTGCGACACACCCAGTCCCAAGTCCTTCTGTTCCTCTGCGGTGCGCGCCCCCTTGAAAGGCCAGTGCCCCAGGGGACCGCCATTCGGGTGGGCGCTCCACTCTGAGCTGGGGTTGCGGTACGCCCTCCGAGCCACACGGGATGCGACGAGATGGGGCCGTACACTTCACACGGAAGTGTCCAGCGCCAGCTCCGCATTGAAAACCAACGCCCTCCACCGCGCAGCATGTGCAGCATGAGACATTATTGGTCGTGTTATTGGCCGTAGAATCTAAAGGCTTCTCAAGCGAGGGTCCCGTTCGAAAAGAGATCGCCTTCAATCCGTGTAACGTCTTGTGTGGCTAAATCGCGTAAGTGGCAGGCGCGAGCCACATGTTGATAATCAGACGCTCCCCATCCGTGTAGCTGTTGCACAGGCATGTGTGCTTGGGAATTGCGTTTGTGGAAATCTCAACTTCGAGCCCGCTTTGAAAAGGAGTCACCTTCCCTCCGTGTATCCGCTCCACACATGCTACCGTCTTGTACGGAACGGAGGAAATCTCACGTGATACAGTCGGTAACGAACAGGAAACTGCCCTCCATCCGTGTGGTTGCTGGGTTTACCACTTGACACGTGTGAGCGGCTCCACTGCGAGAGCTCCAGTTGAAAACGATGCCTCAAGGATCCGCGTGCTCGCGCGCCACTTCACGCTTCCACTTCGTACGTTGTCAGGAAGTCTCACGATGCGTCTCGTGGTGCGGCTGGGACGAAGGATCTTAAAGCAAGAGGCGCGGAGGAAGAGGAGGAGGAGGAGGAGGAGGAGGAGGAGGAGGAGGAGGAGGAGGAGGAGGAGGAGGAGGAGGAGGAGGAGGAGGAGGAAGAGGAGCAGGATCGGAGTCGATCAAAGATGTACCAACGATGCTGGAGCACACCCTCCCGTCCCAGGATGCTTCTCATAAGCCCCTGCGGCCGTTCTGCTCCTCTGCGGTAAGCGCCCCCCTGACCGGCCAGCGCCCCATGGGACCGCCCTTCCATTTCGAGAACCGGAGGTTTGCTCTACATCCTTCGAACTACGAGGCGTGCGACGAGGTGGGGCCGCACAATGGAAGGGACTGTCCCGCGACAGCTCCCCGCCTTTACAAAAACAGTCCACCCCTCCATGGAGCACGTGCCTCTGGTCGTAAGGGGTCCAAGGACTTCTCGAGCGAGAGCGCCGTTGGAAGAGAGGTCGCCCTCAATCCGGGGATAGCGTCTTGTGATGCCAGCTGAGGAAATGCCGGGCGAGGGCCTCATTTTGGAAAGGAGCCGCCCTCCCTGTGTAAATGTTGCACACCTAGTACGCCTGGCAATCGTGTTTGAGGACGTCTCGACCGCGAGCGTAAGCGTCAGGCGAGAGCCACATTTTGATAATCAGATGCTCCCCATCTGTGTAACTGTTGCAAAGGTATGTGCTCTTGGTAATTGCGTTTGGGGAAATCTCAACTTCGAGGCCGCTTTGAAACGGAATCGCCTTCCCTCCGTGTATCGGTTCCACAAGTGCGATCGTCTTTTGCTAAAATGGAGGAAGTCTCACGCGACACCGTCTGTAACGAAAAAGGGATTTGCTCTCCATCCGTGTGGCTGGTGGAATTTTGCTGGGCGAGTGTGCTTATCGCCAAGGCGAGAGCCCCATTTTGAACACGACCTTCCCAAGATTCGCGTGGCCGTGGGGAATCTTATGCGTTCATCTCGTAAGCTTGGAGGAAGGCTCCAACGAAACGCCTGGCCCGCGTTAACGACATGTCTGGTGGTGCGGCCGGGCGGATTCATTTAAACAAGGAGGAGGAGGAGGAGGAGGAGGAGGAGGAGGAGGAGGAGGAGCAGGAGAAGGAAGAGGAGCAACTGGAGGAGGAGGAAGAGGAGGAGGAGGAGGAGGAGGAGGAGGAGGAGGAAAAGGAGCAGGACGCGGCAAGGGACTAGGGGGAGGAGGTCGCCCTCGTCCTCTTCGTCTTGGGCCTCCTCCTCCTCCTCCTCCTCTTCCGTGTCCCCTTCCCATCCTCTTCCTTCCACCGCCTCGTTTCTCCTTCTCCTCCTTCTCCTCCTCCTCCTCCTCCTCATCCTCACATATCTCCTTTCCCTCGACCTCCTCCCTTTCCTTCCCCTCCCCAACTTCCTCCTTGTATTCGTTCCCTGTCTTCATCTCCTCCTCCTCCCCCCTTCTCCTGCATGTCATCGTTTCCCCCTTGTACACATCTTTCCCCCCTCTTCGCCTTGTCGTCCTCGTCCTCCTCTTCTTCCTCCTCCCACTCTTCCTATTCCTCCCTTCCCCCCCACTGGTCCTCCCCCTCCTCCTGGCTGACCCCCTCTTGACTCGCCTCCTCCCGATCCCCCTCCTCCGTTCTTCCTCGCCTCCTCCTCCTCCTCCGCCTCCTCCGGATCTCTCTTCTTTCTCCTCTCTTTTCCTGTTGCCCTCCTGCTCTCCCTTTCTTGCGGCCGGTTAGCGCCACGCGCCATGGGCTATTAGAGCGCGCGAGCGGGTCGCCTGTGCCGTGCTGCGACGGAAGACATGCCTTCTTCTTGCTTGACCTCTGCGCTCCTCCCTCGTCTGCCCTCCCCTTCCTCGTGGCCGCCCCTCTCTCCTCCTCCCCAGCTGGGGCCGCCCCCCCCCCCCCCCCCAGGCGCAGGAGGAGGGTGCCGTCGACAGCGACGGCTGGGAGGACGAGGAGCCCGGCGAGGGCAGCGAGGATCTGGAGGAGGAGGACGGCAGCAGCGCGGGCGAGTGGGTCACCCACGACAACTTCGACCGCTTCGGCATGGGCGCCAGCGTGCTCTCCGCGAGCGAGCTGGTCACGTGCGCCACGGCCGACTATCGGTGTTGCCTGGCGGCTCTCCCGGGGATGGGGGTGGGGGGTCAGAGGGAGGGAGGAGGGAGGGGGATCGAGGGAGGAGGACGGAGGAGGCGGAGAAAGAGCAGAGGGAGGAGGGGTGCAGGTGGAGGTGGAGGTGAGGTGGTGATGGTGGTGGTGTTGGATAAGGAGGAGGAGGAGGAGGAGGAGGAGGAGGAGGAGGAGGAGGATGAGGAGGAGGAGGCGGCGGAAAAGGAGGAGGAGGAGGAGGAGGAGGAGGAGGAGGAGGAGGAGAGGAGGAGGAGGAGGAGAGGAGGAGGAGAGGAGGGCGAAGGCGGCGGAGGAGGAGGAGGGAGAGGAAGAGGGAGAAGGAGAAGAGGGGGAGCGGGGGTGGGCGGAGGCGCAGTGGAAGGGTGAGGGGACAACCGAGGATGGGCGGCGTGTCACTTCGGCCGCGAGCGCCAGCCCTCAACGCCCCCGCGCGGGCGTTCGCGGCCTCTGTGCAGAACGTGCTGCTGCAGATGGGCATCACTCCGCTGACCTTCGACGGCTACGCGGCGGGCCTCGGGGGGGGCCAACGAGGGAGAGGCCTCCTCCTCCTCCTCCGCCACTTCCTCCCCTACCTCCTCGTCCTCCTCCTCCTCCGCCACTTCCTCCCCTACCTCTCTCCTCCTCCTCCTCCTCCGTCCTCCTCCTCTCCTCCTCCTCCTCCTCCTCCTCCTCTTCCTCCTCCTCTCTTCCTCTACCTCCTCTCTCCTCCTCCTCCTCCTCCTCCTCCTCCTCCTCCTCCTCCTCCTCCCTCCATTCCTCTCCCTCCTCCCTCGCCCCCCTCTTGTGAGGGGGGGCCTCGCGCTCCCCGCGAGCTGGGAGCGGTTGCCGCCACGGTCCGGCCGATGGCTGGCTATGGGGGCGTGGGATGGCCCCAAGACTCGGCCACGTGTCCACGACGGTCGTTGGAAGTAGGCATTTGTCGGATGCCCAGATCCTGATTGCCTTTGGGCGCTTTCCTACTTCAAGAGTGGAGCGGTTCTCCCTCTTCGCTCCTCTTCAGGGGGCGGGCGGAAGCCCAATCTATCTTCAACGCCTCCCTGCTTGATGCTTCTACCTGCCTCGTCCGACCGACGGGTAAGAGCGACCCTTCGCAAGAGTGACCTTGTGGTGCGGGTCCACAGGGGTCCCACCAGCGCTGGCCTGCACGCTGGATTTTGGTGTCCCCGCGGCTCCCCGAAGCCGCCTGCCAAAGGCCACCTTTGCCTGAGGTCACTCCCGCGTGTGGCCGACAGGCCCCCCACAGGCTCGAAGAGCGCCCGAGACGTTCGAAGCACTGCCCCGGAGGCGTCCGAGCGCCTCCCCCCTCGCTCCTCGAGGGTCGAGGGCGACGCCCGACCTGCGCACCGCCTCCTGCCGTCGCTTTTGTCTGCTGCTGGCGCCGGGGGTCGCGCGTCGGGACGATCGAAACGGATACGGAGAGAGGGGGTGCAGAGACCGCCAGCATCTCTGGTCCATTTTGCACAGGGCTCGCGGTCGGTGTCGCCGCGGGCGTGGTCCGTTCGATGCGGACGGCCGCCTGCCCAGCAGCGGCCGCTGTCGGTTTTTGACAGCACTTGTTGTTGGGCAGCGTCCCTACCTTTTCCGCACACACTTCGAGCGTCCAGAGCGTGGGGGGGGCACCCTCCAGCTCCTCCTGGTCCTCCTCCTCCTCCTCCTCGTCCTCCTCCCTCCTCCTCCTCCTCCTCCTCCTCCCTCCTCCTCCTCCTCCTCCTCCTCCTCCTCCCTCCTCCTCCTCGTCCTCCTCCCTCCTCCTCCTCGTCCTCGTCGTCGTCGTCCTCCTCCTCCTCCTCCTCCTCCTCCTCCTCCTCCTCCCTTCGTGCCCCTCTTGGGGGCTGGGCGTGGAGCACGGGTGCCCTCCCTCCGAGGCCCCTGCCGGGCTCTCGTCCACCGCCCGGGCGCCCCTTGCCTCCTCGGGGAGGCCGCCCCATGGGCCGGGGCGGGGTCAGCGCCCGGCCTGCTCCCCAGGAGGAGGCTGCAGCTTAGTGGGCCCCGGAAACGACAGGGCCGTGTTTTTACTGTTTCCGTTTTGCCGTTTTCTCGCCAATCCGACGCCGTTTTTTTACCGGTCCCGTCGCCGTTTTTTGACCGGTTCCGGCTCCGGTTCCAATCCTGGAGCCGTTTCTTTGCCGTTTTCGGTCGCCGTTTTTTTGCCGTTTCCATTTTTTAAGGGACATTTTTTTGGAAACGGTGAAAAAACGGCCCTGCCGTTTCCGGGGCCCACAAAGGGCTACAGGTCTCCAGGCCTCCTAGATGGGGTCGGAGTTGAGTAGGTGGGGTCCGGAGGATCGCGCCGCATCTCGCCGATGCATCGGCGATGCGGCTCGATGTGGAGCTCGTGTTTTGCCACGCCGACGTCGCCGATGCATCGCCGACGTCGCCGATGCATCGCCGACACATCGGTGATGCATCGTTGGTGCGGTGGGATCCTCCGACCCCATCTGCTCGGACCCCATCTAGGAGGCCTCTAAGGTCTCGGAGGCGGTCAAGAAGGGGGCGATGACTAGGGGGGGTGGATATCACGGCGGGGGCCATGGTATCTCCCCAGATTTCAAGGCGCCTCTTCTTACTTCATTACGTCCCTGGCCCCCCCTGGGCCGCGCACATGCCGCCGGCCATGAGTTGCCCCCCCCCCCCCCTCTTGGACGCCCCCCTCTTGGCCGACCCCCAAGGTCGTTTATCCGCCACTCCTACTCAATGCCTGGGCTTTCGACAGCCACTATCTCTTGCGATGTTTCAGTCGCATGCTGTTTCGCCGTCAGGAGCCTTTCCGTCATTCTGGGAGGCCTCGGCGCTTGCCACACTCCTGCACCTCAGCACGCTCTCATTGTGAATACGATCAGAACGCAATATTTAGAGTGCACAGCGCCCCTCCCGGGACAAAACAAACAAAAAAGGCTACAGGTCATGGCACCCGGCCCCTCTCATTAGAAAGCCCAGGGTTCGCTAGGGACTGGTTTCCCACTAGAACGACGAAAACCCTTCCAATAACCCCCCGAAGCCCTCCGAAGAGCCTCCCGGAGCCCTTCCCCGAGGGTGTTCTGAGGGTTTCGGGAGGGTTTCGGCGGACAGGAAGCCAATTCCTGGCGAACCCTGGACTCTCTAACCCTATCAGCCGACAAGGTAGCTGACGTGCCCGACATTGTGACTGAAAACGTAGTGCGCCCGAAACTGCCACCGCATTTGACGAAATCGTTTTGGTTTCGACCCGAACATCTCGGTCACACTCGGGCGCGGTCGGGAACTTCTGGGCGCCAGTGTCGGTCACATTCGGGCAGATTTTCGGGCACAGTGTCGGTCACGTCGCCTCCCCGACAGAGACGGGACTACGCGATAAGAGGTACCGATACCGCCACCCGTCCCTCGTCGTCAAAGGCTGGAAGCGGAGCGGTCCCTGATCAGAGGGGGGACACATCTACCTGTGGGCCCACGTTGGCGGGGAAGGAAGGGGGGAGCGCGCCACGTACCGTTCGGTCCCGCACCTGCGTTGTGGAGGGGCAGGGAGGCGGGAGGGAGGGAGGGAGAGAGCGGAGGGTGGGGAGCTTAGAGAAGGAAGAGGTATCGATACCGCTGCTCGTCCTGGAGAGCCCTCGTCACCACGGCCGGATTCTTTTCGAACTTCTGGCCAGAACGTACCTCAGGAGAGGTCCAGGAAGTAGAGGTATCGGTATCTTTTGGTCTCCCCAGAGCGGAGGGCAAAGAGCAGATCGGGCGATGCCAGGGGGGAGGTGATCTTGGTCGCAGATTGAATATGTTGCGCCCGTGGAGCTTCCAGCGTGCGTTCGCGCTGGTGTAACACCCCAGAGCGTATACGACGGCACTCGTCTACCGCCTGCACCCTTCTCGCTCTCCGCAGCACTTCGCATTCTTCTTTCTCTGCGCATGTACACATGAATCGCCGTCTTTCCCCAGATGCCCTTTGTGCCCTCCCCCTCGTTGCCCCTGCCCCTCAATAGTGCTGTGTTGACGCCCCTCCGCCCGATAGGTGCGCAATGTCAAGCTGTGGGGCCTCGTGTGCAGGGTCACTCGGCTGCCGGGGGCGGGAAGCGGCAGTGGGCCAGCGGAGCGGAAGAGCGCAGAGCAGGGCTTCGGGGGCGAGAAGCCTCGGCGGGCGGGCAGAGGCTCGTGCGGAGCAGAGTGCCGCGGTGTAGTCGGGCCGTGAACGAGGCAACGCAACCGTGCATTCGAAGGCGCGTGGACCAGCGTCTGGCCCCCTTGCCGTACGACATCGACGCGCTCCGCCGCCAAATCCGGCGGCATCCGTTTCACGGTTTTTCGGGGGGTGCTTTCCCCGATCCGTGGATCTGGCGCTCTCGTGCCAGATCCACAGATCTGTAATCCAATGTTCGCGGGTGCCCGATGTGAGCAAACTGTTCAAAAGTATTGGAGGTGATTCTTGTGGCAGTGATAACGTTGGCGATGCTGACGACGAGTCAAGTCGAGATGGGTGTCGGAGATTTTATCTGTGACGTGGAGGATGCCGATATCAGGACACCTGTCCTGATGACAGAACTCATGGGATAGCTATACGCTGAGCAACAGTTATGAAGCTGTCGTTCATGGCGTGCTCCCGCATGTTGTCGTGTTTGCATTTCGTAGGTGCAGCGCTTTCATGGGGGCACACGTAACATGTGCGTCGACATTTTAATCGTAGAATGCAGTACATTTTGCCAGTGGCTGTAGTCATAGTCATGTAACAACATGTTTTTTTTTTTTTTTTTTTTTGTTTTCCCCCCCCAGCATCACGGCCGCTATCACTACTAACTTTGCTCTCCAACACCTTCACCGATGCCGTCGCACGAGTAGCTATAGCCAGCGACGTTGGCGGTTGTGGTGGTAGCAGCGATGTCGGTAAAGCGAGCTTGAGAAGGCGCACCGCATGGCTTGCGCACAACAAGGTGCGATTGGCACTGCTAGTTCTTCTGACGGTTCCGGCCACGGCAGCAGCTGGTGCAGTTGAGGGCATTGTGACATAGTGGTTGCGATCGAGGCTAGAGCGTAGACACCAGAGGCACGGGAGACGGCGCGAGCCAGGCCTGCTTCGCTTTCACCCGCGACACGCAGAGGATATTCTGCCCCAAGTGCGGCAACGACACCGTCCAGGAGCGCCCGAGGGCCCCCCCCCCCGCGGCGCGAGGGGCTGTTTTTTGCGGGCCTCCGCCCGCTCCTCTTCCTGCTGCCTCCTCCTGCTGCTCCTTCTCCTCCTCCTCCTCCCGCCTTCCTCTCTTCCTTCCCCTCCTCCTTCCTCTCCTCCTCCTCCTTCCCCTTCTCCTCCGAGGCACAAGATCGAGGTCACCTCGGGGAGGGTAACCGCATGCCGATGAGAATAAAGTACCCCCCCCTTAAGTCGTTAGAGTTTTTTATCGTCGACCAATAAGAGTTTGGTCGGGGGCGCGGGGGCGCGGAGGCCGAACTTCATTATCACGGGAAAAGTTCGCGATCGAAGTTACTTCCTTCTTATGTTGAGATAACAACATCAAGCGAAGCGAACACGTTGTTTCAGGATGTCTCAAGCGAAACCAATGTCCTTCTGTCTCTTTGTAGTTCTTTCTGTCTCTCTTTCTTTCTTTCTCTGTCTCTCTTTCTCTCTCTCTCTCTGTCTCTCTATCTCTTTCTCCTTCCTGGCCTCTCTGTCTCTCTCTCTGTCTCTCTATCTCTTTCTCCTCCTCCTCCCCCTGGCGCCCTGAACTTGTTTATCGCTGAGGTTGATTATCCAGGGAAAACGAGGCACGTGAGCTACCCTACACGAGCACTTAATTTTTTTGTTTTTTCATGAAGCGTTTGTACATAAAATTTAATACATTTGAATCTTCAGTTTTTGTTGTTTTATCCTCCTTTCCTCCTCTCTTTATCCTTATCATTTATTATTCTACTTTTCTTTTTAAACATATATTCTCTCTTTAAGTCCTTCCTTTCTTTTTCTTTATGATGTATCTCTCTTTCTCTCTCTCTCTCTTTCTCTCTCTCTCTCTCTCCATGCCCCCCTCTGAACTTTTTTATCCCTGGGGTTGGTTATCCATGGAAAATGAAGCACATGAGCTACCCTACACGAGCACTTAAAACTTTTTTAATTTTCATAAAGCGTTTGTAAATAAAATCTAATACATTTGAACTTGAGTTTTTTCCTTCTCTTTCTCCTCATCCTCTGTTTTCTTTTATTTTTGATGTTTTTCCTTTTTCTTTTTCATTTATTATTGTTTCTTTTTATTTTTGTTTTTGTATATCGCTTTCTCCATTCCTCCGCCCGCCTGAACTTTATTATCGCCGCGGTTGATTATCCAGGGACACCGAGGCGGATGAGCTATTCCGAGGATGTCTCAAGCGAAACAAGCATATACTCGAGGATGTCTCAAGCGAAACAAGCATGTACTGAAGGATGTCTCAAGCGAAACGACACGTTTCTTAAGCGAAATGAGCAATAGTTTGACGGTGTCTCAAGCGAAATAAGCAATAGTTTGTGGATGTCTCAAGCGAAACAAGGGATTTGTCGAGGATGTCTCCAGCGAGATAAGCCATTGTTGAGGATATTTCTATGAAGACTAAACGCCAAGGATGCCTCAAAACGTGCTCGGCTTGGTCTCCTCTTGAGCATCTCTTACTTCGAGATTATGCTGAGGTCTGGTGGGCTACTTTGATTATCTCCCCCCTGAACCCCGAACTTTATTATCCCCTAGTGTTTATTCTCGAAGGTATTCGGTTACTCTGATGTTCTTCTTGTTTGTGAGATGCTCTCGTGCCTCCTGGAGGGTCTCACGTTCTTGAAGGGTGTTCTTCTGACCTTTTGTCTGGCCGTGTCGCACGAACGTAGTAGGCAGGAACAGAGCTCTCAGCAGGCATGCTTCACGGTGGGACTTTGGCATGGTGGTGTCCGCTCCTTCTCCTCCCCAACAACGAACTTGTTTTCGAATCTATCCCAAACCCGTATCAAGATGTTTTCGCTCTCCAGGTGCCGTGTAGCGTCTATGCGCCGTGGGGTCTCCTCCTTTTGCTGCCTTTCCCTCCTGCTGCTGCTTCTCCTCTTCCTCCTCCTGATCCCCCCTTCCTTGTCGAAAGGAACGAGGACGAGGAGGAGAAAGAGGAAGGATATAGGAGATAAGGAGGAGAAATGACCTTTCTCCTGTCTCATCTTTTACCTCCTTTTCCTCTGTCCTCCCTGCCGCCATTCTCGCCATCGCTCTCCCCCCGTCCCCCTCCATTTCCCCTCCCCTTATTCAGAGGCCAGCAACATATGTACACGTACGCGGTTAGTTTCCCCTGGAGTGCGGTTCAACGCGGACGTTCGTGCAGGCAAGACCGCGGAGGGCGTACATGTACATATGTCGTTGCTCGCCCACTTATACACTCCTCTACTTCTTCCTTCATGCGAACTTCCAAGACTGGTTGGCCTCGCAGGTGTGGCAGCCAGCGTGCCCTGGGACAGTCCGCCAGGCTGCTCGACTAGGTGGAAGAAGAGCAGGGAGGGATTGATGAGGATGAGGTGAGCATGACAACGATGAACAATACTAGGTATATTATGATGAGTGTGATGATGAGTGTGATGATGGTGATGAAGATGATGACGATGATGATGCTGCTGCTGATGATAATGCTGTTCGATGCTGATGTGGAGGATGTTGCTTATGAGAATGATGCTGATAGTGGTGATGGTGATGATTATGATGATGACGATGCTGATTATCATGATGATGTTGATGCTGCTGCTGATGAGGATGACGACGATGATGATGCTGATACTGATGCTGATGGTGATTATGATGATGATGATGATGCTGCTGCTGCTGCTGACGATGAAGATGGCGATGATATGCTGATGGTGATGATGCTGAGGGTACTGATGATGAAGCTGATGCTGCTGCTGATGATGCGGAGTATTATGATGCTGATGATGACGATGCTATTGGTGATGACGACGAGGATGGTGGTGATGATGCTGCTGCTGATGATGATGACGCTGATGATGATGATGAGGAGGAGGGTGATTACAACGACGACGATGACAGTGCTGTATATGACGATGATGATGATGCTCATGATGCTGGTAATGGTGATGATGCTGGTGATGCTGCTGCTGACGATCATGATTATGCTGCTGCTGGTGATGATGACGATGACGATGCTGACAATGGTGGTGATGATGCTGATGTTAGTGATGATGATGATGCTGATGATGATGATGATGATGATGATGATTCTCATGATGATGCTGATGATGATTATGATGATGATGATGCTGGTGGTGGTGGTGGTGGTAGTGGCGGTGATGATGCTGCTGCTGATGATGATGCCGATGCTTCTGCTGTTGTCGATGATGGTGATGCTCATTAGGATTGTGATAGTGGCGTCGACGTCGACGACGACGATGCTTGTGCTGGTGATGGTGATGCTGCTGCTGATGATAAATGATGATGATGACGATGGCGATGCCGATGATGATGATGATGATGATGCTGATGATGCTGATGATGCTGATGATGATGATGCTGCTGATGATGATGATGATGATAATGATGAAGTTGTCGACGACGGCGACGATGCTGGTTATGATGATGGGGATGATGCTGCTGCTGTTGCTGATTGTGATGTTGCTCATGACGATGCCGATGATGATGCTGAGGATGCTGCTGATGATGGTGATGATGATGCTGCTGCTTATGATGCTGTTGGCGATGATGCTGATGGTGACGATGATGATGCTGATGGATGGCTGGGATGATGATGCTGACGATGATGATGCTGATGATGACGGTGATGATTATCATGATGATGTTGATGCTGCTGCCGCTGATGATGACGATGACGCGGATCATGATGTTGATGCTGATGCTGTGATGATGATGATGCTGCTGATGATGATGACGCTTATTATGACGATGATTTGGTGAGGTTGACGATGATGATGATGATGATGCTGATGATGATGACGATGATGATGATGATGTTGATGATGATGTTAATGACGATGATGACGATGATGATGATTAACTATGATGATGATGCTGACGCTGATGCTAATGTGGATGTTGATGATGATAATGATGACTATGCGGATGGTTGTGATTATGCTGATATTGTTGTTGATGAAGATGCCAATGCTACTTCTGATGATGATTATGATGATGATGACGATGATGATGGTGATGATGATGATGCTGATGATGATGATGTTGATGATGATGATGATGATGATGATGGTGATGGTGATGGTGATGGTGATGGTGATGGTGATGGTGATGGTGGTGATGCCGAGGGGGAATGGCGGTGGGCTCCTGCGGCTGGTCCAACAACAGAGAGGGGATGGGAGGTTTTATTGTTGCTCGGACTGTTGTCGGGTGTGTCGGAGGCCCTTCGGAGGGCCGAGGAGGTTCCCGCACGCTTCCGGGTGGCTTCGGATGGCGGAAGGGGGGGGGGGCTGCTCTCCCAGCGGTGGCTGCGCGCCTCCTCTTCGGTAGGGGGCCACACGCGAACCCTACCCCTACCCCTAACCCCTACCCTACCCCTACCCCTACCCCCTACCCCTTCCCCTACCCTACCCCTACCCCTACCCTACCCTACCCCTACCCCTACCCCTACCCCTACCCCTACCCCCGAACGAAGTGAACCCCACCCTCAGAAATCGTGGGGGGCAGGGGTAGGGTTCGCGTGTGGCCCCCTATTCGTTCCGAGCCCGCCTCTCCCAGCAGATCAAACAGCCCTCCCCAGCGCGTGCCCATCATCGTCGGCGAGGACGGCGTGCCGACGGCCGTGAACAGCGGGCGCAAGATGAAGCTCAAGGCACGCGCCGAGCGCGACCTCGCCTGCCGTTGCGCGCGCGCGGGGGGTGCGGCGTGCTCCTCTCGGTGCGGGAGCCCGGCGGGTGCACCCCGTCCTTCACCACCCACCAAACCACCCCAACCCAACCCGAAGGCTCAGATTTACCCTCGATTTCCAGAGGGGGGGGGTCGGGAAACATCGAAAAGACACATGTGGAACCCTTACCCCCCCAAACCCGAAATTCGGGTCTTCGGGTTGGGTTGGGGTGGTCTGGTAAGTAGTCAGTCCTCCCGCCCGCTCGTCGGGTGCCATATCCTTGCGGCCTCTGCGCTGCCGCTGTGCCTTCCCCTGGGAGGGCTCTGCGCGCCCAGCCCTCGCCAGAGCTGCCACGGTCCCAGGGGACGACTGGCCGTCTCGGCTTCGCGTGGGAGCACCACGCCGGGATGGAGCACACCGTCCTGTCATCGATTGTGTCCGATGGCCCGAAGTCAAGTATATAACCTCTCCAGCAGCATTGTTTTCCCACCGATTCCTTGACGCCACCGCGATGGATGGTCTGCGAATGGCCGGCGCGCTCGCGGTGACGCGCTCAGGCTGCGCCAGTTGCAGCATGCGTCCGCAGCCGTACTGACTCATCCCCTGTCCCCTCCCCCTCCCATTCGCCTCGCGACCCCCTTTCCTCCCTTCCCACCTCATCGCCCGTCCAGGAATTGTTCAGCTGCCTGCGGCGAAACCCCGTCGCCGTACCTACGCAGAAGCACAGTATACGGAGGTGGCCGAGCTCGCGGCCCGCTCGGGTTGTGCGTCCTGTCTGACGTGACGCGGTCCTCGGACCTCAAACACGCTCTTCTGGTTCTGAGTCCCGTTCTCCTCATCCCTTCTTCTTCCTCCTTCCCCTCCTGCCCCCTCCGCCCTCCTTCTGGATGCCCTCTTGGAGGCTTCTCCCGGGTGCCTTCTGTGAACATTGGGGCTCTCTTAGGGCCTCTTGTAAGTCTTTTGGTGACTATTCTGTCGGGGGGCCTGTCAGGGGGCCTTCAGGTCGTCTTTGACGCAATGATTCTACCGCGAAGAGGCTCGGTCGAATAATCTTCGGGACGCCTGGGCCGATTTTTGGGCCTTCCTGGAGCCCTCTCGACGCGGTCCTTGGGCCGTCTGGAAGGTTCTCTGGCCGTCTTGGGGCCATCTTGGAAACCTCTGGGACCACCTTAGGCCGTCTCTGATGCTGCTTGGGCCTCCCTGGGGCTCTCACGAGACGATCAGAACTCGGAAAGCATCAGGAACAGCAACCACCGACCTCTCATAGGTTCTTCGTTGTCTTTGGCTTCGCCGAGCCTTCCTTGAGGTCGCTTCGAGCGTCCCTTCGGGGCTTCCCGGGGCCTCCCGGGGCCTCCCAGGGAACATCATGTTGGGAGCCTCCGGGGCTCGTCGGGCTGCCTCGGGCTGCTGCTGGGGACACCCTGCGGCCGTCCTCTGGTGGTCCTGGCGCCGTCTTGGAGCCTTGCAGGGGGATTGCTGATAGTCATTTGCATGTGTAGCTACTCGTCGATCGCACGGCATTGCAGTCAGCAGTGTGTCACACGTGCACTTGCGGCCTTCATGCCTTGGCCATTTCAGGGAAGAGCTGTCCTGAAGAGGCCCCGGAGGCCGACAGCTAGACAGAGCCACTTGAAAAAGGCACGGGCTTGAGAGCGCCATACGAGTCAGGTGTGGTCGACCTACACCTTAGGCGATGCTTCAGAAAACTTAATTTTTCGGCCAGAGTCTCGTTTATTCTTAATGTTTCAATGTAAATCTCAAGATTTGAATAGAATTTTTGGGTTTTCATTCAACTTCTGAGACTATGAATTTCTTAACCCATGATTTCTTAAGCATTTCGCAGGGTGTACACGGTGTTTGTGCGATTCCGTGGGCCGCGTTCGTTCCGACTCCGTTCTGCGGCACTTCGCGGCGCGAAGGCGCAGCGAGGGGGAACGAAAGCAGCGCGAACACGAACAGCACTGTTTACAGCAGGTCCGAGTCGAGTCGATCCTGGCGTTGGTCTCTGACACCGCGTGGATCGTTCAACCTTGCACGATCGGCGGCTTTTCGATCGCCCCGGTCGTTCCGTGTACACCGTATGCGATGCTTAAGAAAACTTAAGTTTCCGGCCAGAGTCTCGATTATTCTTCATGTTTCGATGTAAATCCTAATATTTTCAGAGGAATTCTGGGTTTTTATTCAAAATTCTGAGACTATGAATTTCTTAACCCATGATTTCTTAAGCATTTCGCAGGGTGTAGGCCGATTCTGGGCCACCGGCGGCGTTCAACCTTGAACGTCCGTGGCGGGGTCGCCGCCCGTCGACACGGCGCGAGCCTGCAGCGGGCACCCATGCCAAGAAGCACCCTGCTTGCCTCCAGGGTGCCCTGGGCTTCTTGGGTTTCGATGGTTTTGCAATGGAAAGTCGCGAGCCAGGGTCAAGAGGGGCGCGGAGAAGTCGCGAGCCAGGCGCCTCTTGTATGACGATCATTGAGTTCATCTATTTTGCT
The DNA here is from genome assembly GCA_963575745.1 of Prorocentrum cordatum. NCBI lineage: Eukaryota > Dinophyceae > Prorocentrales > Prorocentraceae > Prorocentrum > Prorocentrum cordatum. The sequence continues at coordinate 70,574 of CAUYUJ010021150.1, forward strand.
GTCGCTTTCACTCATTACCCCGTGCGGGGTGGCGGATTCTTCGACTATAAACGATAAACAAAAAACAAGCAGTGGCCCCGGGCCCGAGGAACAAAAAAACAAATAAAATAAAAAATGCGATGGAAAGCGTGACGCTCCCGCGCCAGAAATCAGTGGACGTCCTGGGGTCTCAGGGTTGGGCTTCTCGTGGGCGGTCTCTTGTGGTCGAGCCCCTACCGTACTGTACGTCGAGCCCTGGTGCCGAAGAGGGCGCCAGGAAACGATACCAGGGAGGGAGGAACTCCATCGCCCCCCCCCGGGGGCGCGCAGGTCGTCGCGCTTTTCTCGGGGGCCCCCAAACGGTGTGGTGGCCACGCCGTGCGGTCAGTCGGTGGGGATTCGGGGTCACCGCACGGTTTTGGGACTCGCGTCGTTCTCCGAGGACGTCTCGGGCGACAGGGGCCTCCGGGGTCCCAAGACCGTGCGGTGACGGACCGTGCGGTGACGGACCGTGCGGTGAGTTCTTGGGGGATTCCGAGGTCACCGCACGGTCCGTCACCGCACCGTTTCGGGACTCCAGATTTTCTGGCGCGCCTCGCGGCCCGGGCAGGAGCGGCTGCCCTTCCTCCCCCGGGGGCGCGAGGGCGCGAGGAGGGCCGAGGGCGACCGGCGCGGCGCGCACCTTCGCGCGCGCGGTGCGCGACTCTCCTGGGCGGCGCAGCGCTCGGAGGGTGCTCGCGAGCAGGGGGTGCGGCTGGGGCGGGCTGGGGGGGGGGACGGCGGGGGGCCCTGCTCCGGGGCTGGAGGCGCGAGAGGACCGAGGGCGGCCGCGCGGCGCGCACCGTGGCGCGCGCGGTGCACGACTCTCCTGGGCGGCGTGGAGCGCTCGGAGGGCGCTGGTGAGCAGGGGGGGGCGCGAGGACGACGCGCGATGCGCGAAGCTTGGTGAGGTAGAAGTCGGAGGGCGCCTGGGGGCGGGGTGTGTGTGGGTGGGGCGGGGGTGGCGGCCGGAGCCTGCTCTGACGCCCAGCGCATCCCCACGGGACCCTCCAGAAACTGCGCCCAGGGGGGCGCCGTCGGGAGACGGAAGGTCCAGGAGCGCGCTGCGAAGCCAGAAGGCCCACAAGCGTGGACTTGGGACTGGCAGCTTCTGGGAGGTTTCTCGCAGCCCTCGTGGGGCTCGTCAGGAGCCGTGGTCCACGCGGAGACGCGTCGTCGGAGCCGTCGGCTCTCTCAGGTTACCCCCGCTCTACTCTCGAGGCCCCACCGTCGTCGTGTGCTCGTGGGCCTCCTCCACCACTCCTTCTTGAGCCAAGAGGGGAATGAGGAGGAGGAGGAGGGACAGACGGAGGAGGAGAAGGAGGAGGAGGTTGAGGGAGGGGGAGGAGGAGGAGGAGGAGGAGGAGGAGGAGGAGGAGGAGGAGGAGGAGGAAGAGGAGGATGACGAGGAGGAGGAGGATGAGGAGGAGGAGGGGAGGAGGAGGAGGAGAAGGAGGAGGAGGAGGAGGAGGAGGAGGAGGAGGAGGGAGGAGGAGGAGGAGGAAGAGGGAGGGACGACGATGATGATGATGATGATGATGATGATGATGATGATGATGATGATGATGATGATGATGATGATGATGATGCTGATGATGATGCTGATGATGCTGCTGCTGATGATGATGATGATGATGATGATGGTGATGATGATGATGATGATGATGATGGTAATGATGATGATGATGATGATGATGATCAGGATGAGGAGGAGGAGGAGGAGCATGATGATGATGATGGTGGTGGTGAGGATGTTGATGATGATGTTGGTGATGATGATGCTGTTGATGATGCTGATTTTAATGCTATTGATGATGGTGGTGATGATAATGCTGGTGATGACTCTGGGTATGATGATGGTTATGGTGCTGAATGGTGATGGTGATGATGCTGCTGATGATGATGAATCTGCTGATGATGACGACGATGATGATGATGATGGTGATGCTGGTGGTTATGATGATGCTGATGCTGATGCTGATTATGCTGGTGATGGTAATGAATGATGATGATGATGATGATGATGATGACGCTGATGCTGCTGATGATGATGACGATGACGATGATGGTGCTGCTGATGATGATGATGATGATGATGATGATGATGATGATGATGATGATGATGGTGATGCTGCTGATGATGATGTTGATGATGATGCTGATGCTGATGCTGATAATGAGGATGATTATACTGATTCTGATGACGATGACGACGATGATGATGCTGCTGATGATGATTCTGATAATGGGGATGATGATCTGATGCTGCTGCTGATGATGATGCTGCTGCTGCTGCTGATGATGATGATGATGATGATGATGATGATGATGATGATGATGATGATGCGTGATACTAGTAGTGGAAGTAAGCGTGATACCAGTACTCGTGGTGATGCTAACACGAATGTCAAACATGAAGAGTACCACTGCGAATGCGACGGATATGAGCGACACCACTACGGCGAATGGTGAATCATAATATCATGACATGCAGTGTGATCAATACTAGCGGTACCAATGAGAAGTCTAACGTCTAACAATCAGACCATTCATAAGAAACACGTGGCTACTACTGGTAATAGTCATATGCAGAATCGTACGCTCAGAATATTATTATCAATCCAGCTGCCTACGGCAAATCCCGCCAACGTGCCTGGGTTGTGGGTTATACGCCTAGGGCATGTTCGTTGCAATCTCGTGGGAGGCCTCTCGAGGGCCTCTTGGAGGTAGTTTTGAGGCCTCTTGGGGGCCGTTTTGGGGCCTCTTGGGGACCTCTTGGGCATGGTGGCGGATATCAGCGGCGAGAACGGTTATGCAAGGAAGTATACAGACGGGAGGATGACGGAGGAGGATGAGGACGAGGACTAAGGAGAAGAAGCAGGAGGACCTCCTCTCCCCCACTGCCCGGCCCTGCCCCCCTCGGCTCCCGGTGCCGCGAGGGCTCCATCTACTCGGTGCCGAAGCCGCAGGGCGGGCGTGCGCGGGGCCCCGTCTTCGCGGAGGACGGCCTTCGAGGGGGGAGGGGGCCGCCCCCAGCTGCCCTGCCGCCGCTCGGCGGCGCGCCGAGGGGGGCGGGGGAGCTCAGCATCGCTTCGCCGATCCCTGTCCTTAAGTCGGGCCTGGACTATTTTTGAGCATTTTTTTTTGTTTAGTGTATTACAACTTTTTTGCCCCAAATCCCCCTGTAGGGGGACATGCCCGACCTAACCCTATCCCCATTCCCATCCCCATCCCGGTCCCCACCACCCCACCACCCCAGGTGGGGATGTGCGCCTCGAAGCCCGCAGGGAACCGCCTGTATCCCCATATCGGGGGCGAATCGGCCAGGTGGGGCCCAGGCCACTCCAGTGGGGATCGGGATCGGTGAAACGATGCTCAGGAGCTTGTCGGCGGCGAGCCTGGGGGGTGGGTGGGCAGGTGAGGTGCTGGATGCCTTCTGAGAGGGCTCGGAAGCCCCCCCCCCGCCTTCTGAGGAGTTCTCTGAGCCTCTCTCGACGACGCAGAGAAGACTTCTCAGAAGGCCGGGGGCGGGGGGGGGGCCTGAGAGGCCCCGCCGCCTTCCGAGAAGGCCTCCTCCGTCTCACTTCCACCCCTCCTCGCTCGCCGCTGAGCTTTGGGAGTTTTGAGGTTCGAGGGAGTCGGGCGTCTTCGTCGGCCCTCGGCGAATGCCCAGCCTGGGGGTGCGTTCCAGCGACTGCGCCTCGCCGAGAGGTGTCCCGGGTACCCGGATCGTCCCGAACGGCCGCAGGAGATCCGAGCTATGGCCCCCAAACTGGGGAAAGATAATCACTTTGTGCGGGCCGGCCTTATCATAATGCGGCGGGGTTTCTCTTCCGAGGAGCCTCCCCTGTGACTTCGGAGAAAGAAGGCTCAGAGAGCTTCTCAGAAGGCTGGGGATCTAGGCCTCCCAGATGGGGTCCTAGTAGATGGGGTCGGAGGATCGCGCCGCATCGCCGATGCGTCGGCGATGCACCGGCGGCGAGCCCAATGGGGAAGTGAGAAGGGGCGGGCCTTCTCAGAGGTCTCGGAAGTCCATTGGCCTCTGAGAAGTTATCTGAGCCTTCCCCGAAGACGCAGAGTGCGCCCCAGAGGGCGCGATGGGCTTCTGAGAAGCCCCGCCGTCTCCTGCTGAGAAGGCCTTCTCTTTCTCACTTCCCCCCTCGCTCGCCGCCGACTTGGGGAATATCGGCGGCAATCGGTCACGCGCAGCGGGGGGGTAGGGGGAGGGGGGACGGCTTCTTAGAAGCACCCCAGCTTCTCAGAAGGTGCGGGCCTTGTCTACAGATGCAAGGCCCGCGCCTTCTAAGGAGCAGCCTTCTTTTCAAAGAAACCTTCCCCCTCCCCCTCCCCCCTTGGTGCGCGCGGCCAAGGGAAGGGCGTGTGGGCGGCCGCGGGGCTGGGCCGCGTTGGGTGGGCTGTCGGGTCGCCCGTCGGGTGGGGGGTGGGGGGCGGAAGGGGAGGTGCAGGGGGGCGGAGGGAGTCTCCTCCTCCTCCTCCTCCTCCTCCCCCTCCTCCTCCAGAGTTAATGAAACAAAATGAATACTACTCTCCCTCCTTCCCTGAAGTTGTCCGGATGATCTCCCGTTCTCTCCGGGTGTTTTTGTTTGTTTGTTTGTTTGTTTGTTTGTTTGTTTGTTTGTTTGTTTGTTTGTTTGTTGTTGTTGTTGTTGTCGTCGTCGTCGTCGTCGTCGTCGTCGTCGTCGTCGTCGTCGTCGTCGTTGTTGTTGTTGTTGTTGTTGTTGTTGTTGTTGTTGTTGTTGTTGTTGTTGAACATTATTTATTCTAAAGAATAATTATTGTTGGGCCCCCTGGTGCGCGCCCCCCCTGCGCCGCCTAGGCCGCAGCTACATTTTCATCATTTTCGTGAGGAAGCCTCAGAAAAGAGGGTGTGTACAGGATCCGGTTGTTTTGTTGTAATCCGCTTTCCCTTGCAAAAAACAATAGAAATGACATTTCTTGTTCTAATATAATCAAATTCTAGACGCTTCGCGTATCCCCACCAGCCCGTCCAGAAATGAGTCCCAGGGGAGTGGAGGTTATGAGGGAAGCGGGGGAGCATGCAGAAGAACAGAGGGCGGGGTGAGCCGCCATATACCCCAAGAGGGGGAGGATGTAGGAGGAGCCGTCGTCGTCGGAGTAGGAGGAGGAAGAGGAGGAGCAGGAGGAGGAGCAGGAGGAGGAGCAGGAGGAGGAGGAGGAGGAGGAAGATAAGGAGGAGGAGATGGAGGACTGCGAGGACGAGGAGGACGAGAAGGAGGAAAAGGAAAAGGAGGAGGAGGAGGAGGAGGAGGAGGAGGAGGAGGGGGAGGGGGAGGAGGGAGGAGGAAGAAAAAGAGGAGGAGGAGGAGGAGGACAATGGCGAGCTTGGGGGCCTCTTGGGCCGTCTTTGGGGCCTCTTGGCGGTCCCGGGGGCCTCTTGCGTATCTCGGGGAGCCTCTTGTGGCCTCTTGGGGGTCTCTTGGGGGCTCTTGGAGGCTTTGGGGGCCTCTTGGGGCCTCTTGGGGCCCTCTTGGGGCGCTTCTTGGGGCCCTCTTGGGGCGCTCTTGGGGCGCTCTTGGGAGCCTTCGAGGCGCTCTTGGGGCCATCTTGGATGAGATCTATCAAAAAAGGGGGGGTTGCTTATTAGCCTTGCCCCTCTAGAGTGCCTCGAGTCGCCTCTTGGGCCCCCCCAAGAGGCCAAAATCCTTCCAAAACCTAGCTAAAATCAATGTTTTGTGCTTTCTCGCGTTTTCGCTCTTGGAGCCGTCTTGGGCCGTCTTGGGAGCCTCTTGGGCCTCTTGGGGGTCTCTTGGGAGCCTTTTGGAGGCTTCTTGGGCGCCTCTTGGGGCCTCTCGGGGCGCTCTTGGGGCGCTCTTGGGGCGCTCTTGGGAGCCTTCGGGGCGCTCTTGGGGCCATCTTGGAGGAGATTGATCAAAGAAGAGGGGGTACGGAAATTAGCGTTGCCCCTCTAGAGTGCCTCGAGTCGCCTCTTGGGCCCCCCAAGAGGCCAAAATCCTTCCAAAACCTACGTAAAATCAATGTTTTTTGCTTTCTCGCCTTTTCGCTCTTGGAACCGTCTTGGGCCATCTTGGACTCTCTTGGGGCCTCTTGGGGGTCTCTTGGCAGCCTCTTGGAGGCTTCTTGGGGGCCTCTTGGGGTCTCTTGGGGCCCTCTTGGGGCGCTCTTGGGGCGCTCTTGGGAGCCTTCGGGGCGCTCTTGGGGCCATCTTGGAGGAGATCTATCAAAGAAGGGGGGGTCCCCAATTAGCCTCGCCCCTCTAGAGTGCCTCGGATCGCCTCTTGGGCCCCCCCAAGAGGCCAAAATCCTTCCAAAACCTAAGGAAAATCAATGTTTTGTGCTTTCTCGCCTTTTCGCTCTTGGAGCAGTCTTGGGCCATCTTGGGCGTCCCAACGCGTCGCGGAACGCCCCGTCCAGGTCAGTGGGGAGGGGTAAGGGGAGGGGTAAACCCCTCCCCGAAGGGAAAGAAGGGGGGTTGGCAGAGGAAACTCTCTAGACCACCTACGCCCTAAAGGGCTGGTGGGATTTCAAGAATCCCTTGCAAAAAATAAGGTAAAGTGGACATTCGCGCGCGCAAGACGAAATCCTTCCAAAACCTTAGTGTTCGCAGCGATTTTAACATAAAAACATCAAAAAACCAATGGTTTTTCAACAAAAAATTGTCAAAATCTCATCCCGCGCGCTCTTGCGGATTCGTAGGAAACCCAACACTTTTTAAACATTTCTGTCAAACGGGCTTTTGCGAGCAACTTTTTCGAACTTCTGCGACAACGGTTGCGCACACTTTCGGACGTATTCCAGCGGCTGTGCACCCAAGCTGGTATACCGAACTGGAGAGCGCACGTCTTCGTCGGGCCCGGCGGCTGGGTGTATGCGGGCTTGCGCAGGCTGTTGCATCTCCTGGGTATTCACGTGCACTCCGAGGTGGTATCAGGTCTGTCGTACAGGCGCATGGCGAGCCTGGACGTATTTGTGGCAACACACACGGGACCCATGGGTATTGAGCCGCAATCTATGGCTCTGTGGAATGCCTCCCACGACGTCAACGATGGTATCACCTATTTCCCGAAGCAGGACCATTGGTGGCACATGCCAGTATGGCGTTCTTGCGGGCAGTCCCAGTATGGCAATGTCATGGATTACCAGGTGGATCTGCGTATGCCGGCGCATGTCCAGGGCGTCCTGGCGGTATTGGCGCCCCTCGCACGCACGGGCGATGTATCCGTGAGGAGGCGTATCGGCACCATGCTTGGACACTTGGCCCCTGATGTATTTCTGCCAGGAGCCCAGCTGGCAGCATTGCGCCCCATCCGTGCCATCAGGGACGGGCGTATGCCAGAAGATGACGAGCGCACGAACTCGTCTCTTTAGAGCCGCGGCGGGGAAAAGACGGTGGGTGGGCGTGCAAGCGCCGTTCCCGCCCCTCCTTCCGTTCTCTCTTCTCTCCTTTCCTCCTTGTCCTGCTCCTCCTCCTCCTCCTCCTCCGGCGGGGGGCGTGAGGATCCGGCATCGCTCACAACCATCGGGACAACCATCGGGACAACCATCGGAACAACCATCGGGACAACCATCGGGGCAATCATCGGGACAGTCATCGGGACAACGATCGGGACAAGCACAACCATCAGGACAACCATCGGGACAATCATCGGGACAACGATCGGGACAACCACAACCATCAGGACAACCATCGGGACAACCATCGAGACAACCATCGGGACAACCATATCCTCTCTCTCTTGTGTATTCCCACATCCCTCAGGAATTTGCCCTAAAGATGTGATCAACTATCTTGTGAGTACGTATCATGTGTATCATGTGTATCATGTACCATATGCATCATATGCAACAGATGTTCTGTGGAAGGCTTAACAACTTCTGTGGGTTAACAAGGCTTAACAACTTCTGTGGGTGTACGAACGTAGGCTTAACAACTTCTGTGGGTGTGTACTCCACGCCAGTGTAGTAGCCACGGTCGTCCGCAGGCCACGAAGTGAAGTGTCCGAACGTCATAGGGCGGGAAGCTGGGTGTGGGTGGTGGCGAAGAGTCGTGTGGATATTTGGTAGAGCTTGCATTGCCCCCCCACAAAGTGGGGGTATTGGCTGGCGTCGCATGAAAACCCTGGCACTGGTGAGAACACTGAGCGTTCGGGTAAAGTGATTGTTGTTGTTGTTGTTGTTGTTGTTGTTGTTGTTGTTGTTGTTGTTGTTGTTGTTGTTGTTGTTGTTGTTGTTGAACATTATTACTTCTAAAGAATAATTATTGTTGGGACCCCTGGTGCACGGCCCCCCCGCCGCGCCTAGGCCGCAGCCACATTTTCATCATTTTCGTGAGGAAGTCTCAGGCAAAACGGGTTGGTCCGGATCCGGTTGTTTTGTTACGCGGTTTTCCCTTGCAAAAAATAAGCTAAAGTGGACATTTCTTGTTCTAACATAACCAAACTTCAAGAATCCCTTGCA
>CAUYUJ010021150.1:86548-89048 GCA_963575745.1 Prorocentrum cordatum
CCATTCACACTCAGACTCTCTCGCGCTCCGGCTCGCCCGCGTTCATTCTTTCGTAATCTGACCTATCGTATTCCTTTGCGTTGTGTACCCCGCCATATTTCGGCATGCCACTCATGCGGTTCGTGGCCCCATAGGGAGCGCCACCGAAGAAGGTACTCACAATTGCGGCACTCACAAGTGCATATGGTTGGGTCTTTCGCCAGGATAATTATTCAAGTTGATGATTTTTGTTCAAGTTAATGACAGGGGTTCCGCAGGACCCTCTCAGGAGCACTGTCCGTATCATAACGCGTAACCTGTATCATGTAAACTGGACTATTGTCCCGAATCTAATCCTGTTCCGTTTCTTGTTCCTTATCCCTATTCACACGCATACTTTTTCGTCATGCTTATCCGAGGAGGAAGAGGATCGAGAATCGATGATCGAGGAGCATGATGATCGAGGTTGAGGACTGGTGGCCCGATTGGATCGGGAAGAGGAAGATGAGGATCGAGGACGCGAACCGAGGATCGATGCGGATCGAACATCGATGAGGGCCGAGACAGAGGATGAGCGAGGAGGATCATGAGGAGGATCTATGATCGATGAGCGATGGTCAAGGCAGAGAAGGAGCAGGAGGAGGAGGAGGACCAGTGTAAACCCAGGAGTCATCATCGATGTTGGAATTAACCCTGCCTCCAAGCTCCGTCTTCTGAGGCCCCTACAACTGTTCATTTCCATTGAGGGAACGGCTTCGTTGGAAGACAACCGTTTGAAGACCTTGAAGCATACCAACACATTGCTTTCGGGACTTTCACGCCACGGATTAACTTGACTGCTGCGTCCTCACGGTCTCACGGTCTGGAATCGTGCCAGAACGCTATTTTTGGGACTGCAACACCGCGAGTCAACATAACTGTTGCGCCCGCATAATCATGAATCCTTCCAAAACACCATTCCTTGTATGTTGATCGTGGGATTCCGCGAACATTTTCTAAACTTTCAAAGCGAATGTGCGCGGCATTAAGGCGAAAGCCACATTTTGAAAGGGAGTCGCCTTCAATCCGTGAAGCTCGTGCAGTTCCTTAACATGAATGTACGCGGCGCTAAGGCGAGAGCCACATTTTGAAAAGGCACCGCCCTCAATCCGTGGAACAGTTTGCGCATGTTTAAAACGAATGTGCGCGGCGCTAAGGCGAGAACCACATTTTGAAAACGACCCGCCCTCAATCCGTGAAGCTCGTGCAAATTACGAGTGTGCGCGGCGCTAAGGCGAGAACCACATTTTGAAAACGACCCGCCCTCAATCCGCGAAGCTCTCGTAAATATTGAAAACGACTTTGCGTGGCGCTAAGGCGAGAGCCACATTTTTGAAAACGACCCGCCCTCAACCCGTGAAGCTCTTGCACATTTTCAAGACGAATGTGCGCGGCGCTAAGGCGAGAGCCACATTTTGAAAGCGACCCGCCCTCTATCTGTGAATCTGTGGCCATGTTTATAGCTTCAGAAGCATGAGTGGCGAGGAAGTCTCAGGTGAAACGCCCGGCCCGCCCTAAAAACTGGCCTCGGGGTGCGACAGGGACAAGTTATAAGGAAAAGGAATGGAAGGGGGACGAGGGAAAGGAGGATAAGGAGGAGGAGGAAGAGGAGGAGGAGGAGGAGGAGGAGGAGGAGGAGGAGGAGGAGGAGGATAAGGAGGATCGAGGAGGTGGCCTTCCCCCTGGGGAACCTCTCTCCTCCGCCCCCCCCCCCCCAGAAGGTCGATGTCATGTCGGCCCACTACAGTTCACCCTTTCGCCTGGCAGACGCCAGGCGGGGGGAGGGGCAAGGCATCGACCATTGTGGTGGCGTTGCCCACATTGAACAGGCGAGCGCGAGAAGGGGGAGTGGGCAGGGAGGAGGGGTCATGGAGCTGGAAGGATGGAAGACGATGTCTGATGATGACGATAGTGCTGATGACGATGAGTCTGATGATGATGATGCTGCTGCTGCTGATGAGGATGGATGTGATTGTGATGAGCATGGTGACGATGATGATGAGCATGAGTACGATGATGATGATGAGCATGAGTACGATGATGCTGGTGGTGGTGGTGGTGATGATCTTGTTGTTGATGATGGTGATGCTGATGCTGATGATGGTGGTGATGATCATGATGCTGATGCTGCTGATGATGACGAGGATGATGATGACGCTGATGGTTATGTTGATGACGACAACGACGATAACGATGATGACGATGATGATGATGATGATGATGATGATGATGATGATGATGGTGAAGCTGATAATGATGATGATGATGATGATGATGATGTTAATGATGCTGATGATGATGGTGATAATGATGCTGATGATGATGGTGATATTGATGATGATGCGGATGATGATGATGATTATGATGATGATGGTGATGCTGGTGATGACGATGATTGTGATGCTGATGGTGATGATGCTGATGCTGTTGCTGCAGATGGCGGGGACGATGACGACAACGAGGCAACTGATGATGACTATCA
>CAUYUJ010021150.1:91548-128866 GCA_963575745.1 Prorocentrum cordatum
TGCATGCTGCCAGCCGTCGTATCAATACGTTCACAAATCCGCCACCGTGCCTTTTGCACCTTGGGGCGTCTCAGAATGCTCTCCTTCTGTCTGTTAGAGCTTCTTTAATGTTTTCGAGGGCCGACCCCATGCCAGGGTCGCACGCGCCCTTGTGAAATCGCACCCCTTTTCCAGAGCCGATTCTGGTTCTTTTCAGCAGCGGCTTATTGGCTGGATCAGTTTTTTTTTTTTGACAGAGGCCCCCCACCAGGAGGGTCAAAGCAGTTTGAAGCAACAGAAACATTCGACATTCCCCAAACAGCTAAAGCAGCAGCAACGAACCTGCCAACACGCCGACTGACGCTCCAAGACAGCGAAGCTCGCCCCAAGACTGCCCTCCGAAAACCGCCTCCTCCTTTTTCTGGAACCGATTCTTTGTGATTCCCGTAACCACTTACGGCTAGGAATAGGCACCACCGTTCCTCCTGGCTGTGCGAGGACGGGAGGGACGAGGAGGAGGAGAAGGAGGAGGAAAAGGAGGAGGAGGAGGAGGAGGAGGAGGAGGAGGAGGAGGAGGAGGAGGAGGAGGAGGGGGAGGAAGACGAGGAGGAGGAGAGGGAGAGGTGGGAGGGAGGGATAGACCGGCGTCCTCGTTCCCCGTCGTCGTCATCCGTCGCCTTCTCGCCCCCCCTCCTCGTTCTCGCACTCCCGGCCCTTGTCCTTCTTTTTTTCCCAGCCCCCGTTTGTCCCTCTCCTTCTCCTCTTCCCTCTTCCTTTTCCTCCCCGTCCCTCCCTACCTTCCTCCTCCCGTGAATCTTGAGACGAATACTTGTATGCCTTTCTCAAACACGTTTTCAGAGTTTGCTTTTATTGCTGTCTACCCTGTCAGGTCCGACACTGCTGGTGAGCTCCGCTTGTGGTGTGCTCGTTGTGAACGTGCTAGCTAGCGAAGACCTTACAAAGTGTGGTATTGCACTGTGGAGGTGCGCTATGGATAGTGTAAGCTACGTGGTGTGAGCTGTGTTGTGTAAGCTTTGCGGTATGCGCCATGTGGTGCAATGGAAATTTTGTGGTGTTCTCCATTTTCCGTGCAAACTATGTGGTGTGAGCCATGCGGTGGGATTCCTGGTGCGCAGTGAGCTGCGTGGCGAGGGCTAAGCCGCCTGATGGAGGTGGTGTGAAGTACTCTGCGGAAGCGATGTGGTGCACGCCATGCGGTGTGAGCTGTGCTCGGCGAGTTATACGCGGTGCAAGCCATGCGGAGCAACGTGCGCTGTGTCGGCGATGTGGCGCAGGCGCACGGGGCGCCCTCGGTGCGCCCACGAGCCAGCACGGGCGCCAGCCGGGCGCAGCCCCAGGAAGCCCGCCCGGACGCGGCGCCCACGAGGCGGCTACGATCGGGCGTGGGCGCGGCGCCGACGAGGCGAAACCTCGGGAAACCCGCCCGGCGTGCGGGGCACCCACGTGGCGCCCACGCGCGGGCGAGGGCGCCGAGGTGGCGCAGGCCTGGGACACCCATCCGGTCACTCCTGGACGGCCAGGTGCGAGCACCTCCGTGCGAGCACTCTTTTGGGGGCAGAAGCCCTCTCCCCTGCTCCTCCCGTCCTCCTCCTGATCCCCTCCGCACCTCTGGCGCTCGTGCGCACGGTCCTGGAGTACATGTGTGCGCTTGGGAAGGACCGAGCGCCCGGCCACGCAGAGTTGGCGAGGGATGAGGTGGAGCCCGCGCGCAGCACGCCGTTGAATCTGATGTAACATCCTGTCCTCCCTCCACCTCCTCCTTTCGTTTCTTCGCGTCCTTCTCACACACGTTTGGCGTTACTCCAGCACACGATTCATGTGTGCGTCGCCCCTCCAGGGGCGACGCGCGCACCGAGAAGTCTCAGAGTGCATGCGTCGTGTCGGGCGCTTTCTGGCCGTACCGTTCGGGAAACGATATGCTGCACGATTTGTGTACTGTGTCGTCGGGTCGGACGCGCGCCTCCGAGGAGGACACATAGTAATGGTACACTCCAGGCGATGCTTAAGAAAACCCAAGTTTTCGGCCAGAGTCTCGATTATTCTTAATGTTTCAATGTAAATCCCAAGATTTGAATATACATTCTGGGTTTTTATTAAAATTCTGAGACTATGAATTTCTTAACCCATGATTTCTAAAGCATTTCGCAGGGTGTAGTAATGGTATGTCCTTCTGCGTCCCACAGGTGGCGGCCGCGTGGTGGCTGGCTACGGCCGGCGGAATCCCAACGCGAACAACTTCAAGCCCAAGGGGTCGAAGAAGCGCTGACCTGGGCCGCGAAGAGGCGAAACAGTGCTGCGCGCCCGCCCGCCTCTCGTCCTGCGCTCCGCCAGTTGCGGGGAAGAGGGGGAGGGGGAGGGAGGAGGAGGGAGGGGGAGGAGGGAGGGAGGGAGGGAGGGAGGGGAGGAGGAGGAGGAGGAGGAGGAGGAGGAGGAGGAGGAGGAGGAGGAGTAGGAGGGAGGAGGAGGAGGAGGACGCTTTCGTAGCTTCTCGTCTGTTCTCTAGCGTCGTGGTGGCTTCTCAGCGGCTGCGCCTCCCCGAGAGCGTTCTGGGGGTTGCTTGGTTCGCCCCGAACGGGTGCCTGGCTCGCCCTGAACGGCCGAACGGCCGAGTACGAAAGACGCACAGAAGAATAATCACAGAAAAGAGCTACAACGTCGGCAACTACACCAAGCACGAGTGGAAGACAAGGTGCATCGCTTGCAAGACGAACTTGAGTGCCTCATATTCGGCGACCTCGACGACATCCACGGCAAGAAGGACGACATAACGACGACGCACGCCAACACGCGCATACCAAGACAGCACTCCTTCGACATACCGAACCCACCAAAACAACCAACATTACCACTACAAGTCGACTTATCACCCGAGCCACCAATCACACCGACGGAACACTACTCCAGAGTTCGTAATAAAGGGAGGGGGGTCTCATTTCGGGGGGGGGTCTCTTCCAGGCTATCTTGGAGGGCCTGGGGGGGTCTGGGGACGGTGTTTTGGAGGGTTCTCCCACGGGGGGGTCTGAAGTGGCTTGTCTTGGAGGGTCCAGACCCCCTCCCTTTTATTACGAAATCTGGAGTACTCATCCACAGCACCGCAGCAGCAAACACCTCCCATCACACCGACAGAGTCCAAACAGGCGCACCACAACCACAACCATCAGAACGCAGAGGAGCAGCGACTGCACACTCACTGCCTATGGGCGACACTCCGCAATACGTTACGACACCACAGCAACAAAAGACAGCGGAACAAGACGAGGCGCTCCAACAGTTTGCTGAAGTGCAACCACTGGCAAATCAGCGCAAAGTCACAAGAAGGTCGAGTCCTGGTGATCGGCCTCAAGCGTGTCATACACCACCTAGGCATGCACCGCAGCATTCGCCGACCGTGAACGAGAGCACCGACGATTTAGACGCAATGCCGACAACAACTTCAAGGCCCCCAGTCAGCAGCCGACTTCGCCCTAGTGGCAGACAGCAGTTTGACCCACCAAACTTCTCTTGACAGGACCCAGTGGGCCAGTGCTTCTAGATTGCGGAATCCCGTGCCTGACCCACAAGGAAGTCAGATGAGGTGTACAAGGTACCCAGATAGCAAGGCAGGCGACGCACTCCTCTCTGCCGCCCTTTTGAGTAGTGCTGTCATCACCTCCGACAAGACAGCCCAACGGGTCTCCCTGCCTCTTTGCAGGGCGCAAGCAGGAACATTGCATTACAACGCGACCTATTCGACATCGCATTCCACCCAGCTGTACAAGCAGCGCTCTCATTGTACAACCGACCAGTACCCACATGCTCCACATTGCTCATGTACCCCGTATGGTTGACTGCAAACCACCAAGGCCGACTCAACATGGGCATTCGTAGTGCTTTAGTACGACGACCACAAACCAAGCATGCACGGATACTGCGCTGGCAGTAGCACGAGCAGCATCCACAGCGACATCGACGCAGACCAGCTCGATCGCACAGAAGTGGAGCTAGCAGCCATCATTTGGACAATACTGTGCGCTACGCAGCAACCGCCCCACTTACTCAGGTAAATACACACAGGCCCGGCCAACGCAATCCGCGTATTCAATCAGATCGCGCACAGCGACGACCCAAACACAATGAAGGCGCAAGTTCTGTTCCATCAAGCGCGCAAGCAACACTATTTCCATGTGCCACATACATGGGCACGACGATCATCCATGGAATAAGCTTGCAGGCGCACGAGCAAAACAGGCATGCCGCAGACAACTCTAACACATGCGCAGCAATCGAGAGCGACTCTGGATGTCCTCAACCCGAAGCACGACACCAATACCTACCAGTATATCAGACACACACTTATCATGGACCATGCGCCAAAAGGACCCCGCCACCGACTACCTCGCCTATCCGATGGTTCAGCGAGACGGCTTTCACCACCAGACCCACGTTGCACACCAACCTGCGCCGCTCACTACTGCAGCCGGCGAACATACCAACGCAGATATGCGCCCCTAGCAGCACCCGCAGCACATGGGGCAAGTGCGGATGCGGCAAGCGACGACCTACAGCGCGACAAGCACACGCTCTATTACCTAACGAGAGGGCAACGCTTGCGAACACGGGCACTGCTACAGACGTTCACATCATGGGCGTACAATAGAGAAGAGACGACAGCGCGAAATGACCGCAGCACGGCGGGAGCATGCATGCAGCTCGCTGCACCACAGCCCCCATCCAGACTAGGGTGCCTTGTGTGTGTCAGCGCAGCAATGCCGTGCGCCACTGCGCCCAAACGACAGCTTTACTTCAAGTATAAGCACTTCAGAGTGTCGCATTCATCTCGCCGACTGCTCATCACTGCGCTGAGAGCGCCACATAAACGAAAACGATGTGCGTCGCGCTCTCGCGCTTCATGTGCAACGTGGCGCCAGGGATATGGCTAAATCGTCGGGGGCACGTCGCGGCCTGGCCGGCCCATTTCCCCCCGCCGTTGTGCTTGCAGACTTTAATGCAAGGATCGACGCCGACAGTTTGCCAGGCATTGGCAACGTATCACCGCGAGCACATCGCCAACCAGACGAAGACGGCAACTTCGGCTGACTATAGCGGCTCGCGGCCTCGCGTGCGCTGACGTAGTCGTGCCCCGCGCGCATGCGCGCGCACTTGACAACGAAGAGATAATGGCAAGCTGGCCATGCATAGAAATCGCTGCGCTGCGGTTGCCAGCGACTGGCTGCCATGCACTACTGACCTACATGTCGACCACCGCCGCGACACTGAGGAGCCAACGACGAAGACCATTCTACCGCGCTATTGAGCACGAGCGACCACGTATCACATCAACAAGGAAGCAACCGCCCCCATATGATCCAGTCAAGATGCAAGACCCGAACAGGCACGCCCACTTTGCCAACCGACTTGGCAGCCAGCCGCCGCCAACCCAGGATGCGAACGTTAACTAACGCAGTCCACGCAGCAGCGGCGCATTTCTTCCCAACGTTCGTTTTCACGCCCCCACTGAGACCGTGAAGCTCGTGCGTCTCAGGCGACGCGCCATGGCAGTCCCGCGCCCGAGCGGGGATGTGGGCGCTGCCGGTATGCGATGCAAGCTCAACGACGTGTTTGCACAGTACCTCACAGGAAGACCAACAGACTAGCACATATACAAGGTTCACCTAGCACAATGTACTGCTACCGCCGACCAACGCTACGACGCCCAGCTAGCAGCGCTGCATTTCCTAGCCGCAGCCAGAACGCCCTTTGCCCGGCGACTCATGCAAGACCGCGCCGATCACGTAGCAGCGCTATCCAGCGACTTCCAGCGCATCTACGACATGCGCGAGCAAAGAGCTGTTTAGCAACGCGCAAACGGTGCGCTGCGATGCGGACCAGCCACCGGGAAAAGAGCAGCTAAAGCATGGGCCATTCTTCGCAGACGCAGCGGGGGGGTGGGCGGGCGTTAGGAAACCTCGACCATGAAGGCGATGAGTTCACGAGACACCTTGAACGGCGAGAAGTAGCCGCGCTCGCGGACATTGACGGCGCACTTCAGCACCACAACAGCACTCAACATACCAATTGCGCCAGTCGCACTGGATTGCATGATCTCGCTGCCAGAAACAACGGCGCTCATGAAAATGACGTTGAGCCCCGCGAGGAACTGGGGCCCGGCAGGATCGCGACCGACTTGCATATGGCAGCGCCAGCGAGTTTTGCAGGACACGTGGGCCCACTGTTTTTGAAGGCCGTATTCACTCAATAAGGACTTCTCATGAAAACGCGGCGCGGCCATGCCGCTACGCAAAGGCCAAGGTGCACCAAGCAAGGCTGCTCAATGCTGATCAGTGTTGCTTGCATCGTATACTCTTCATATGCACTGCGCAGACCTACGACAGGGCCGTGCTCACTACTCGCAGATGCGCTGCGACCGACGCAATATGGGGGACTTCCAGGCAGGCCGATATATCTTTCGCAGCACGCGCGGCCGCTCTCGTCACCAGCTACATCCCGAGAAACAAGATCAGCTCCGTGCGATGCTGCGTCGACCTCGCAGCAGCCTTCCATAGTCGTTAGAGGACCAGTCTTCGGCCACGAAGCACATCCCGACTGCTGAGAATGCTGCCGAAACCAGAAATCCCCGCCGGCGCTGATGCCGCTGGCGGGAGCAATGCTTAGACAACCTGGTGTGCTAGAAGCACGCCGCTGCGACGAACGCCTTGCAGCCCAAGTCTTCGAATTCTAGAGGTCCTCGCGCTTCGCGAGCAATCGCTCTCAATTTACAGCTCGGTCTACATGAGCAACGGTTCAGCGAGCAGAAGCACTGCCCAACCGCGCGCAATCCGACTGCCAAGGCCAGCAGAATCATTGCTCTCGGCGTGCCGAACCACAGGCCCCACGCAAGACGACTACTCAACCAGCGTCGCATTCGGAGACGCGCTCATAACGGCCCAGCCCAGTGACAATGACCTCCTGGTGTACTACATGGCTGACATGGCAACGACGACGCACGCTGTATCCACCAGCGGCGGAGTCAAGCTAGACGGCAAATCGTGCGAGTCAGCTTTCATAGGGCATCTAGCAGGCAAAGGCACCGACCAAGCCAAGCAGAGAGTACACATTCAACCACTGCCTACCGTCTACTGCCCCACATGGGGTCTACACATCACTATCGCGAACATCTGCGACTACCTCGGCACCCGCATCAACCCAGCATGCACGGCCGCGACCCTTGCATCTTCCCAGATCACAGACAAAGTGTTGCTCTAGCACCATTTGATAAAGTTTACCTTCATCACAACTACATCGGGACAGACATCGAGAGGCGACTTGCCGACGCATTCGCCAGCGGCCACCTGTTCTACCAAGCAGAAACTGGGGGCCCACTTGTGCCTGCCACGACAGCGCAGGTAAACGCCGCGCGCAATCAAGCAGATCGCACCGCCACATAATACATGTCTTATAACGTGCAGCCCGCGTCACAGACCAACAACTTCGAGTCATAGCACAGAGAGTTGGCAACCCGAGGGAGCTCAGACCACGCCGATTCAAATAAATAACAAGACTGGTAACACACGATCAACTTGCCAGCCAACACCACTAACAAACACCAAGACGCACAGAGGCCGTGAGACGTAGCGGGATGGCTTGGGCACGCCCACGCCACGATGCGCCTAAGCACTGCAACGGCCCAGTAGACATACCAAAGGCAGAGAGCACATCCACTTCAGCGACAACTTGTGTACTACTAATGGCAACAGCCAGTGCGCCAGCTCGGCTGCGACAGCAGCGACGCAGCACTAATGCCACCGCGGCGGCAAGCGGCATGCATCCGCAGAGAATGTGGATGCGCGCCTCTTCCGATAGGAGAGAAGGAGAGCTCACCGCACAAACAAACACCCACAACCAGACGACATCGTTAACACAGTGGAGGGGAGCAGCTGGTTATGCTGTCAAAAACAATTTCACACATGACAAATATTGCCCACTGACTTCCGGTATTTAGAGTGGCAGTATGCAGCCAGTACTACATGCAGCAGGTACCCGCATTAGCACCAGGCACACTAGCACCCATACAACAAGCAGACACCAGAGCAACAAAGAACAACGGACTGCGACCAGACGCAACGACCATACCGGCAGCAATCCCAGAAGGCTATAAGCGACAACCGTGCGTTCAATGCGACATAGCAGCAACCATAACAACCACCTGAAATAGCACTCATGATATTTGGGCACCCCAGGGCTAACTTGCCAAGGTATGGTACACTTGCCGATTCGCGCCTCGATCGCGTGGATGTCTTTAGCGACACTCTGGTTTTGGCACTCCTGCCTGGGTTCCATGGTCATCCCAATGCAGCACGCATCACATTACGGGAGTCATTCCCGTCGTGGGTGGTCAGAGTGGAAGCCAACATTGTCTTACTTCGTTGACGCAGTCTACAACGCCTGGTGTCTGCCGACCCTCGGGGAGAAAGTCCGGAGGGCTATCGAGAAGGCGCCCGTATTTTCACGTAAGAGCATTTACGACCTAGACCCGCGCCTCCGCGCTCATTCCGTTGATGGAAATGTTGATGACTATCGCAATTGACGGCACGAATCTGGTTGTTTTGCTTTCGTGGTCGTGTGCTTGCCCTTTCAGCAAGTCGCCACTGGTGTGTCGTCGTTGGCCGACGAGCATATCCCTGAACATCAGAATTTGCCGGAATCTGCTTGACATCATCGAGACAGGCTGGAGCGATTCCCGCCCGTGTCCAGGCCCAGTGTGCTGGCGCAGGCGTAGGACACATTAGTAGCATTAGTAGTTGATCGTCCGGTGACTTGCACTATGCATGAGGGCCGCAGCTGGTCCAAAACGCTTCCATGGCAGTTCCAGAGCTTTACTGTATACTATCGCAACGTAGCGGTGCATTCAGATGGCGGCACTCGCACAGGGTTGTGTTCCACAGCACAGGCTTGAATTGTTGAGCAATGATGCCACGGCAGCTTTGTAGCATACCCCATGGCTGGGACATGAACGTCTGCAACCATGTCGTCCTTGCTGGTGGAAGCGATTGCCCTTCAAGAGAGCACATCATTCGTACACGACCTTCTTGCGCTGTCCGAGGGGCCTCGTCCGAAAGGACAGCTTTAGTGTCTGAACTGTGAAGGGATGAGGGCGGGGGGAGCAGGGGGAGGGGGAGGGGGAGAAGGAGGGAGGGAGGAATAGGGGGAAGGTGAGGGGAGGAGGAGTCGGGGGAGGGGGGGATGGCAGCGTTCAACTTGGACCTCGATGTGAGGAGCAGGGGGAGGATTAGGAGGACGAGGAGGGCGAGGAGGGGGAGGAGGGGTGGAGGGGGAGGGGGGAGGACAAGCGAGGTGCGCTCGAGTCATTTCTGACGTCCTACCCCTCCCTTCCATCCCTTACCATGGCGTAGATCTCCTCTCTATTCGCACAGTCGGATGTCGTAGCAGGGCATAACTGGGGGGAGGAGCAGGGGGAGGGAAAAGGGAAGAAGGACAAGCTAGGTGCGGCCGCACCACATTTGACATCCTATCCTTCCCCCCCATCCTTCTTTCCCATTGTGCTGGTTTTGCTGTCTCCGCGGACGAGTGTCATAGCCGATCTGGAACTCCACAAAAGACCCCATCGTGTTATACGCAGTCGGAGAAAAGAAACTTGTACCTGGGGACCTCTGTGGCCTGTGGGATCTGTGAGACTTGCGACACCTGTGGGACCTGTGGGACCTGTGGGACCTGTGGGAACTGTGGGACATGTGAGACCTGCGAGACCTCTGGAACCCGTGTTGGCAGCGGGACCTGCGGGACCTGCGGGATTTCTGTGGGATCTTTGCGACATGCGACACATCTGGGACTTGTGGGACCTGTCGGACGTGATAGACCTGTGAGGCGTGCGAGACTTGCGACGCATGTGGTATTGTGGGACCTGTGGAACCTGCCAGGCTGGTGGGACCTGTGGGACCTGTGGGGTAACCTGCGACAGTTTTGGGTCCTGTGACAGCTGTGGGGTCCAGAACAGGGGCCCACGTTAGCGCGGGAGCGTCATTATGAACAACGGGTGCACAGTTCCGATTCGAAAATGGGGCCCACGCTGCTGCTAGCGCACCGTTTGTGACAAATTTTATGCAATCGGATGGTACAAACCATATCAATAGCAATTAAACAACAAGACGCGGAGGGGCCGAACGGAGAAAACACGACGGAAAAACTCGGCCGCGCAATATGTGTGTAAAAGCAAGTACGGCGGGACCTAGGACAGACGAACCTTCCTCAAGGACATGAGACCCTCCGCTGGCCAAGCTGAAGAAGATGCGAGGGTGAGTCGTTCGGGCTCTTCGTGGTGTGAGTCGTTCGGGCCCCTCGTCCTGGTGTGAGTCGTTCGGGCTCCTCGTAGGGCCTCTTGGGGGCCTCTTGGAGCCTCTTGGGGCCTCTTGGGGGCCTCTTGGGGGCCTCTGGGGAGCCTCTTGGGGGCCTCTTGTAGCCTCCTCCAGGATGCACAGCAGCACCCCGCAAGCACGAAGAACAGCAGGGCATCCTCCCCGAGCCGACCTCGATCTGATGCCTCGGTCCGACCGCACGCGAAGCGGGGGGGGGGGCGGCGGCCACTCTCGGGACACACTCGGGGAGAGAGGAGAGCAGTGTTCCCGCTGCGCACCTGTGCGGGTGGGTGGGTGCACAGGGCCCAGAGGTGTACACCTTAGGCGATGCTTAAGAAAACCTAAGTTTTCGTCCAGAGTCTCGATTATTCTGAACTTTTCAATGTAAATCCCAAGATTTTGATAGAAGTTCTGGGTTTTTATTCAAGTTCTGAGACTATGAATTTCTTAACCCATGATTTCTAAAGCATTTCGCAGGGTGTACACCACCTCCACCACCTCCCCTCAGCCCCCCCCCTCCTTCTCCCAGGCAGGAGGAGAGGACGACGAGGAGTGGCAGGAGGGAGGGAGGAGCCGGCGTGGTGGTGGTGGTGGTGTGCTCTTGGGGCCCGCGGCATGGGCACGGAGGGGGTGGCCGGGCGGGGCGGCGCCACCCGCCCGCGGAGGCAGCCGGCCGAGGTGGACGGAGGCGAGGCCGCGCTGCCGAAGGCACGCCCTGCGGGCGTGCTCTCGCGCCCCCCCCCCCCGGGGCCGCAGGGCGGCGCGGCGAGCGAGGGGCGGGGGGGAGGGGAAGCTCGGGGGTCCCCAAACGGTGCGGTGACCACACCGTGCGGTGAGTCGGTGGGGATTCGGGGGCACCGCACGGTTTTGGGACTCGGGTCGTGCTCCGAGGACGTCTCGGGCGACAGGAGCCTCCAGGGTCCCAAGACCGTGCGGTGACGGACCGTGCGGTGAGGTCTTGGGGGATTTCGAGGTCACCGCACGGTGTGTCACCGCACCGTTTCGGGACTCCAAAGGAAGCGAGAGTTCAGCTGGAGGAGGTCCCTCCACAAGGGGGAATCTACAAGAACAGTCCCAACATGGTCTGGGGAGGACGATTCTTTTTTATTATTTTTTGCCCCTTTTGGGCGAGAGTTCAGCTGGAGGAGGTCCCTCTACAGGGGGGAGTCTACAAGAACAGTCCCAACATGGTCTGGGGAGGGCGGTTCTTTTTTATTATTACTTTTTGCCCCTTTTCCAGAGCATCTCTGGGGTGTTCGTTACTTTTCGTCCCAAGAAGCCCGGCTGCAGGGACGTGCCCGACCGGAAGCGCGAGGGAGCAGGGCTGCGAGGCTCGAGGCTGTCGGGCGCCCTCGTCGGCCCTCGGCGCTCCTCTGGCCCCGGGGTGCGCCTGCCAGCGGCTGCGCCTCGCCGAGGGCCTTCCGGGGATGCCCAGAACGTCCCGAATTGGCCGCCGGAGACCCGTGTTAGGACCCCCCTTGGGCGCTGCGTAATGGGGGGGTCATAAATGGGGGGGTGGCGAGCGTGGTCCGAAAAGGTACCCAAACGGTACCTAAACGAGACCCCTGGGGCTCTGGAGGGGCCCGAAAGGGGCACGAAAGGGGACCTTTTCTGACCCCCCCATTTGTGACCCCCCCATTAAGCCACGCCCAACCCCCAAACCCGAGTCGGGTTCGAGGTTCAAAGTGTTCGGGCGTTTGCGTCGCTTCTCGGCGCTCTTCCAGCCCCGGGGGTGCTTGCCAGCAGCTGCGCCTCGCCGAGGGCGTTCTTGGGATGCCCCGTCCCGAATGGACCGCCGGAGACCCGAGTCAGGACCCCCCAAGCCCGAATCGGGTTCGAGGTTCAAAGTGTTCGGGCGCCTGCGTCGCTTCTCGGCGCTCTTCCAGCCCGGGGGGTGCTTGCCAGCAGCTGCGCCTCGCCGAGGGCGTTCTTGGGATGCCCGGAACGTCCCGAATTGACCGCCGGAGACCCGAGCTATGACCCCCAAACCAGATTCGGCGGCGCGCCCTGAGGGAAAGCAGGAAGGAGAAGGCCCTCTCAGAGGGCGGCGGGACTTCTCAGAAGCCCTCCGAGCCTTCCGAGAGACGTTCTCTGTGTCTTTTTGGGGAAGGTCTCGAAATCTTCTCAGAAGGCCGGGGGACTTCCGGGCCTTCTGAGAAGGCCTTGTCCTTCTCACTCCCCCCCCCGCTCGGCTCGATGTTGCGCCAGAATTTCTCTACGCCGATGGCGCCGATACATCGCCTATGCATCGACGAGGCAGTGGTGATGATGCGCTGGCGATGCGGCGCGATCCTCCGACGCCATCTGCTCGGACCCTACCTGGGAGACCTCCTAGGGATGGGGAAACCAAAAGCTATCGATACCGCTACTCCCCAGACCTCTCCCAGGGTGCGCTCTGACCAGGATTTCGAGGCGAATCCAGCGGTGGCGACGAGGGCCTCCCTGGAGGCCCCAAAAGGGAGAACGAGGGAAGGGTAGCAGTATGGGTACCTTTTCCTCCTCCGAAGGGATGTTCTCCAGGTTCGAGGTTCGAGGTTTTCGGATGTGCTCGTCGGTTGTCTGCGGCTTCTCAGCCTCGGGATGCCTGCCTGCGGCGGTGCCTCGCCGAGAGCGCTCCATGGGTGCCCCGATCGTCCCGAGACGCCGCTGGAAAGCCGAACTGTGACCCCCAAACCAGACGACGAGGATCCCTGGCGGGGATGGGCTCACGGGAGGGACGTTGGCATGGCATGGCTGAGCCGAGCCTCCGGAAGGACGCGTGGGCAGAAGAGTGCACAATTGGCAGCTCTTCGTGACAATTGGCAGCTCTTCGGAGGGACGTTCCGACCCCCCATCGCCCACCGATCGCCGATGGGGGCCCAGCAGCCCCTTCCCGCCCAGGACCGCCTGGTTTCGCTATGGGGGGCCTGTCGCCGATCCATCGGCGATGCATCGCCGGTCCCAGGTCCTTGCTTCCCCCCCCCCCTTGAGCGGCGGCGAGCCCGTGGGGGAACCGAGAAGGAGAAGGCCTTCTCAGAAGGCCCATAAGGCCCCCAGCCTTCTGAGAAGTTTTCGAAGCCTTCCCCGACGGGCACAGGAAGCTCCCGAGAAGGCGCGAGGACTTCTGAGAAGTCCCGCGGCCTCCTGAGAAGGCCTTCCTCCTTCTCACTTCCCCCCCTCGCTCGCCGCCGACTTGAGCCAGCTCCCCACCAGCGTTCCCCCCTGGAGGGGGCGGGGAGGCTGGAATCGAGCATCGGAGATAGCTGGGGCGTCCACGGGGGGGGGCTCCCGGCAGGCCCAGGGCCGGACCTGATGAGAGCGCCGTCTTGCTGGACTCCGGCCGTGCTTGGTCCTTCGTCTTGGCAGGGAGGCGGAGGGAAACCAGGCGGAGGAAAACGAAAAAAAGCATAGCGAGAACAGAAGCCAACTAAAACGACAGCGCTCAGGTGCAGCCCTGCCTGGAGGCCTGCTCGCCTCGAGGGTGCTCCGAGCAGTCCCGCGCCGCGCCTCGAGGCCTGCTCCCCGGGCGCCCGAGGCTCGTGCCGAGGTCGGCCGCGGGAGGCCAGGGCCTGGGACCCCGAAGCCACCAGGCGTCGAAGGGGGGGGGGTTTGAGGACTGCGTGCGCATATGTGCGCACGTGTGCGCGTGCGTGCGTGCGTGCGTGCGTGCGTGCGTGCGTGCGTGCGTGTGCGTGTGCGTGTGCGTGTGCGTGCGTGTGTGTGCGTGTGTGTGCGCGTGTGCGTGCGTGCATGTGTGTGTGTGTGTGTGTGTGTGCGTGTATGTGCGTGTATGTGCGTGTGTGTGTGGATATCATGGCTGGGGCCACGACACCTCCCAGATTTCATGGTCCCCTCTGCTTCTTTCGGTGCGTTCCGTGGACCCCCATTGTTCGCGCACCTGCGTCTGACTATGATGCGCTACCTCCCTCGTTCTGGCTCCCTCTTCGGCGCGCCGAAGAAAACGGCGTACTTCTGATTGTTTGCCAGCGTGGACCCCGAAGCAGCGAGTCCTTGCACTCTTGATGCGTAGGCCATGTGGTGCAAGCAGTTTAGGTAGGCTGTGTGGTGCAAGCAGCGTAGTGCAACTTGTGTAGTGCAAGCTATACCTTGCCCGCTATTTGGTGCAATATATATATATATATATATATATATGTGGTGTAAGCCATGTGGTGTAAGCTACACGGTGACAGGTATGTTGTGTGCGCTACGTGGTGCAAGCCATGTGGTGTAGGCCACGTCGTCGCACGAGGCGCCCACGAGGCATCGGCGTGCACGGGGCGACCGCCCAGAGGCAGCACCCAGCACGAGGCGCCCTCGAGGCCCTCATTCGGCGGACGCTGGATTCGAACCTGGAATACCGACGACGACGACGACGACGACGATGTCGACGACGATGATGATGATGATGATGATGATGATGATGATGATGATGATGATGATGATGATGATGATGATGATGATGATGATGATGATGATGATGATGATGATGATGATGATGATGATGATGATGATGATGATGATGATGCTGCTGATGATGATGGATGATGATGATGATGATGATGATGATGATGATGATGATGATGATGATGATGATGATGATGATGATGATGATGATGATGATGATTGCTGTTGCTGCTGATGCTGATGCTGCTGATGATGCTGATGCTGATGCTGCTGCTGATGATGATGCTGATTATGATGATGCTGCTGCTGATGATGATGATGATGATGATGATGATGATGATGATGATGATGATGATGGTGGTGGTCGTGGTGGTGGTGGTGGTGGTGACCAGGATCCGCACCCGCAGCAGCAGCAGCAGCAGCAGCAGCAGCAGCAGCAGCAGCAGCAGCAGCAGTCGTGGCGCGCCCCGCGAACCCCAGGGGCCCGCCCGGCGCTGCTCCGCACGGCCAGCCGCCCGAACGTGCGCGCGCGGCGCGCGCGCACGGTGCGCGGCGCGCCGCGCCCGCAGACAGCTCGGCGAGGCGGCGTTGCCCGCGCGACGTGCCGCCGCGTTCTCGCTGTCGTCGTCGTCGTCGTCGCTGGTCGTGTCACCTGTCGTCGGTCGTCGTCGTCGTCGTCGTCGTCGTCGTGGTCGTTGTCGTCGTCGTGGTGGTCGTCGTCGTCGTCTTTGTCGTCGTGGTCGTCGTCGTCGTCGGTTTCTTCGTCGTCGTCGCCGTCGTCGTCGTCGCCGTCGTCGTCGTCGTCGTCGTCGTCGTCGTCGTCGTCGTCGTCGTCGTCGTCGTCGTCGTCGTCGTCGTCGTGGTCGTCGTCGTGGTCGTCGTCGTCGTCGTCGTCGTCGTCGTCGTCGTCGTCGTTGGCCGAGGCCTCCACCGTCGCCGTCGAGGAGGAGGAGGAGGAGGAGGAGGAGGAGGAGGAAGAGGGGAGGAGGGGCAAGAGGAGGAGGAGGGGGAGGAGGAAGAGGAGGAGGAGGAGGAGGAGGAAGAGGAGGAGGAGGCGGAGGAGGAGGAGGAGGAGGAGGGGGTTCAGACTCGTCGGGGAGGCTTCGGCGCACTCTGGGCTCCTGTTCTGTCCTGTGTTTGGTCCAATTTTGGACGCTAGCAAGCAAACAGCAGCAGCAGAAGAAGGAAGCAGCAGCAGGGACGTAGCGGGAGTAGCAGCTGGCTTGCAGGCCCCCTGGGGGGGCGCCCTCCTTACTCCTTCTCCTTTCCCTCCTCCTCCTCCTCTTCCTCCTCCTCTTCCTCCTCCGCCTCCGCCTCCTCCTCCTCTTCCTCCTCCTTCCTGGACCAGCGCAGGCTCCTCTCCCCCGCCTCTCCCTCTCTCCCTCTCTCATCCCCCCTCATCCCGCCAGGTGTGGTGAGCCAAGTGGAGATTCGGGGTGACCGCACGATTTTGGAACTCGGGTCGTTCTCCGAGGACGCCTCGGGTGACTGGGGCCTCCAGGGCCCCCCAAATCGTCCGGCGACGGACCGTGCGCTTGTTGGAGGCCTGGAGATTGGCACCAACACCACGACAGGGTGGGTGTCTCTGGCTGGGGAAGGCGATCCTGGCTTTTGGTGTTGGCGGCAAACGCTCGGCCACCTGAGAAGCCCGAGTATTACCACCGTCACCGAGATCGGGATCATCTTCCCTCGGGCCAGGCAACCGCCGATATTGGCGTCGGTGCCAGACTCTGACCCGCCAGTTCTGGGCCCTCGGACGACGACGACGGCGACGACGACGGCGACGACGACGACGGCGGCGACGACGACGGCGACGACGACGACGACGACGGCGACGACGACGACGACGGCGACGACGACGACGACGGCGACGACGGCGACCACCGCCGGCGCCGCGGTCTGGCCCGAGCCGAGCCCCCCCGGAGCCGCGCCCAGGGCCGCGCCCAGGGCCGCCGGCCGGCCGCTCGAGCCCCCCAGGCCGTGGGTTGTCCATGCTGCCTGGCAGCGGCCGCGCAGGCGCGCTCGCGGGCGCGCGCCCGCACGGGGGGCAGGGAGGAGAAGCGATCCCAGACCCCCTCGAGTTATGACAAAAATCACGACGGGAGGTTTTTCGCCATTTTCGGCCTCTGGGGGGCCTTACCGGCCCTCGGGACCGTCAAAAAACGACTCAGGACGAGAAACCGGTCCTGGGGGATGGGTCCAGACTGCTGGGGGTCGACGTCATGAAAAATTCATGACGTGGGGGGTCTGGGATACCAGCACCACCAGGGGGCCCACCTCCAGCGAGGAGGTCCACGATGCCTCCCCGAGCGAGATGCTGAGGATGCCTCGAGCGAGAGGGGGGGGCCACACCACCGGGCAGACCTCCCTTGCCTCCGCGCATCTCCTCGCCCTGTTGGTGTTGGTGTCGCCTTTCCTTTTTCCTACGCATGGGGGGGGGATCTCGGCTGCGCCGCACGGCAGCGCCCGCCGACTGTCGCGGGCCTCGGGCGCGTCGCACAGTCAGGGTGCCAAGGTAGGGGCCGCGTTGGACCCAGGAGGGTCCGCCACAGAAACATCTGCACAGACACCCTCCACTGCGCTGTTCCTGGGCCCTGGGGGAGGGTGGCGGTGTACAGGTCGCCGCTGGGAGCCAGCGACATTCTACACCGCCGCCCTCCCTGAAGGTACATGCAAAGTTCGTCGGAGGATGTCTGTGTATATGTTTTCGTGGCGTAGAGGGCCTCGGGTTTTCGGGCCGTTCCTCAAATCCAGGTCAAGGAGCCTCTGCGTTGCCGAGGCCGCCGCCTCGAGCGTTTCGGACTATACTGGGGAGCGATGAGCCCAGAGCTCCGACGACCTGATTTTCCCATGCCCGTTTTTGTTGTTTTTGTTATCGGCATTCGAAGGTTGGGTTCATTCCTCTGGACCGTCAAGACCGGGCGAGCGAGCGAGCGAGCGAGCGAGAAGCCGTCCGCTGTTGGCGCGCGGGCAGCTGAAACCATGCGTTGCCAAGGCAAGAAGGTCACTGCACAGCGCGACCGTCAAGCGCAAATCTCTGCTGCGAAATGATGCCGCGCTCATTCGTCTGCCACGCAATCGACAAGGGTAGAGCCGGACCCGAAACCAGGGCAACTCAGGCACGGGTCGGGGCGCAAAACTGCCCCTGGGGGGCGGTCGGCTCAGATCTCCGACGACCCGAGCCTCCCAGTCCTGGCCTCTGTTGTTGTTGTTGTTGCTGCTGCTGTTGCTGTTGCTGTTGCTGTTGCTGTTGCTGTTGTTGTGGTGGTTGTGGTGGTTGCTGTTGTTGTGGTGGTTTTGGTGGTTGTGGTGGTTGTGGTGGTTGTTGTGGTTGTTGTGGTTGTTGTGGTTGTTGTGGTTGTTGTGGTTGTTGTGGTTGTTGTTGTGGTTGTTGTTGTGGTTGTTGAACATTATTACTTCTAAAGAATAATTATTGTTGGGACCCCTGGTGCACGACCCCCCCGCCGCGCCTAGGCCGCAGCCTCATTTCCATCATTTTCGTGAGGAAGTCTCAGGCAAAACGGGGGAGTCCGGATCCGGTTGTGTTGTTACGATCGGTTTCCCCTTGCAAAAAATAAGCTAAAGTGGACATTTCTTGTTCTAACATAACCAAACTTCAAGAATCCCTTGCAAAAAATAAGGTAAAGTGGACATTCGCGCGCGCAAGACGAAATCCTTCCAAAACCTTAGTTTTCGTAGCGATTTTAACATAAAAACATCAAAAACCAATGGTTTTTCAAAAAAAATTGTCAAAATTTCATCCCGCGCGCTCTTGCGGATTCGTAGGAAACCCAACACTTTTTAAACATTTCTGTCAAACGGGCTTTTGCGAGCAACTTTTTCGAACTTCTGCAACAACGGTTGCGCACCTGCCAGGGCCATCATCCCTGTCAAATAATACCATGCGGGACACATTCGTTTTTTCTTCGCGCGCGCACGCCGTCGTCGTCGGCCGCGGGGCCCTGAATAGTAGCCACGGTCGTCCGCATGCCACGAAGTGAAGTGTCCGAACGTCATAGGGCGGGAAGCTGGGTGTGGGTGGTGGCGAAGAGTCGTTTGGAAATTTGGTAGAGCTTGAACCGGCCCCCCCACAAAGTGGGGGTATTGCCCGCCTCCTATGAAAACCCTGGCACTGGTGAGAACGGTGTGTCCCCACGTGCTAGTAATTGTTGTTGTTGTTGTTGTTGTTGTTGTTGTTGTTGTTGTTGTTGTTGTTGTTGTTGTTGTTGTTGTTGTTGTTGTTGTTGTTGTTGTTGAACCTTAATTACTAAACAATTATTATTGTTGGACCCCCTATATTCGCCCTGGCGCTCTCGCCGAGGCGCCGGCCGCATTTCCTCTGAAATTGAGGCTCACGCTCAGGCGTTTTGGGGTTCCGCCAAAACCGGCCCCCCAACAACAACAACGCTCCGGCTCGAGACTTCCTCCTTTTTTACTCGGGCTCGGTGCTCTTGCTCGCCGCCGAGAGCGGCTCCCGGGCCGGACGCCCGGGTCGGCGCCCGAGCCGGCGCCCGGGCGCCGGAAAATCGAGTTCCGAGGCGGCGCCGAAAAAAGGCCATTCCAATACACATTTTTCTTTCGAAAATGCTGAATTTCTGCTTCCGGCGCCCGGGAGGGAGGCCGTCCGGGCCGATTCCGGAGCTCGGGCCGGCACCCGGCCCGGCTCCCGGGCCGGACGCCCGGGTCGGCGCCCGAGCCGGCGCCCGGGCGCCAGAAAATCGAGTTTCGAGGCGGCGCCGAAAATTCCATACATTTTTTTTTTTTTTTTTTTTTTTCTGAAAATTTTCTGCTTCGGCGCCCGGAGGCCGTCCGGGCCGATTCCCGGAGCCTGGGCCGGCACCCGGCCCGGCTCCCGGGCCGGACGCCCGGGTCGGCGCCCGAGCCGGCGCCCGGGCGCCGGAAAATCGAGTTCCGAGGCGGCGCCGAAAAAAGGCCATTCCAATACACGTTTTTCTTTCGAAAATGCTGAATTTCTGCTTCCGGCGCCCGATCGGCCGTCTGGGCCGATTCCGGAGCTCGGGCCGGCACCCGGCCCGGCCGGCACCCGGCCCGGCTCCCGGGCCGGACGCCCGGGCAGTTCCGATCGCGCCGAAAAGAGGCCATTCCAATACACATTTTTCTTTCGAAAATGCTGAATTTCTGCTTGCGGCGCCCGGGAAGCTGTTCTGGGCCGATTCTGGAGCGGCTTTGGGCCGGACGCCTGAGCCGGCGCCCGTACGTGGTGCTTCTCTGCTTCTGGCGCATGCGCAGCTTCCCGAGCCGCTTCTGGAACCATATCTGGGCCGGTCCAGCGATAGGTTTCCTGGATGTGCTGAACCATCCAACTTTTTGAGACTTCTGCGTCTCAAGGATAGGGAGAGAAGACATTAAAGGAGGATCAAAAAGCAACGTCGCTATGAACGCTTGGCTGCCACAAGCCAGTTCTACTTACTTGGACTACTACTACCGTTACCACTACTACTAGTGCTACAGCCGCAACAACAATATCATCAACTGCTGCTACTACAACTACTCATCCTTCCTCCCCCTCCTCCCCCTCCCTTCTCCTCCTCCCCCTCCCTATCTCTCTCATCTCCCCCTCCTCTTCCTCTTCCTCTCCCTCTGAGATGCGGGGCATGCGCAAGGCGATTGCGAAGGCGATGTGCCGTCCGAGCTATGGATGTTGAAGTTCCTCGGAAGAGGTGGTGGCCAAACCTTCTTGGGCGGGATATCTGGGTGAGGGAATATCGGATCCCGCATGCCAGAAAAATCCCCCATGATGGGGTGTGTTATCCAGATGGATGCATGTGTCATGTGGAAGCATGGCGCATGAGGGTAAAATGATTGTTGTTGTTGTTGTTGTTGTTGTTGTTGTTGTTGTTGTTGTTGTTGTTGTTGTTGTTGTTTTTGTTGTTGTTTTTGTTGTTGTTGACGGTTCTCGGCGCTCGAGGGCTGTTTTTTTTTGGCCCCCGGGCCATCACGAGAAGGTGTCGGGGCGCACAGCTGCTCCTGGGGTTCGGATGCCGCTCCCAGGAGGTCAACGTTCTGACTTCGCCCTGGTCCGCAATCCAGCTTCGTCTGGCTACAACCCCGTGCGAAGAGCAACTGGGGTTTTCGTACACACCTCCCCCCCCCCCACCCCCCAATTTCAATGTTCAACGCGGGGTCGATTTTTTTTTCGAACTTCGCTGGTCGCACGATGAACATTGAAATTCGGGGGCCGCGGGGCTCACCAAACCCCAGTTGCTTTTCGCACGGGGTTGTAAATCCCACCTGGTCTGGCTTAAATCCGGCTCAATCCCGCTTGATCCGCGGCCCAATCTGGCGTAGGAGGCCCTCGTCGCCACCGCTGGATTTGCCATGCGATTCTGGTCAGAACGCACCCTGGGAGAGGTCTGGGGAGGAGCGGCATCGGTACCTTTTGGTTTTCCCATCCCTAGGAGGCCTCTCAGGTGGGGTCCGAGCAGATGGGGTCGGAGGATCGCGCCGCATCGCCAGCGCACCATCACCACTGCCTCGTCGATGTATCGGCGATGCATAGGCGCCATCGGCATGGAGAAATTCTGGCTACACATCGAGTCGAGCGAGGGGGGGAAGTGAGAAGGACAAGGTCTTCTCAGAAGGCTCGGAAGTCCCCCGGCCTTCTGAGAAGCTTTCTAAGCCTTCCTCAAAAAGACAGAGAACGTCTCGGAAGGAAGGCTCGGAGGGCTTCAGAGAAGTCCCGCCGCCTTCTGGGAAACAGCTTGCCCATAGGTCCACCAAATAATGTTCTAAGAACCTTCGGTTGTTAGCACGAGATGTTCTTGTACTGCCTGATAATGTTTTTTTTTTTTTTTTTTTTTTTTTTTTTTTCCTAAACAGGCTTGCCCTATAAGAGTTTAACTCAAACCCTACTATTTGGTCCGTTGCCCCCCCCAATTCCTATGGCTATGGCTATGGCTATGCCTATGCCTCCCCTAACTCCTATGCCTACGCCTATGCCTATGCCTATGCCTATGCATCTGCCTATGCTTATGCCTCTGCCTATGCCTGCTCTTGCTTGCTTGCTCTCGCTTGCTTGCTCTTGCTTGCCCTTGCTTGCTTGCACTTGATCGCTGGCTCTTGCTTGCTTGTTATTGCTCGCTTGCGCTTGCGTGCTTCCACTTGCTTGCTTGCGCTTGTTTGATGTTGCTCCTCCCGTCCTCCTTCCGTCCTGCTCCCGTCCTCCTTTCGTCCTTCTCCCATCTTCCTCTCGTCCTCCTCCTGTCCTTCTATCAATTTGGAGTCAACGCTGGCTGATACTGGTGCATCGGTTTTATGTTAAAAAGCATTGTGTTGGCTTAGAGCATTCATTTGTTCTAAGAGCATGTCGTGGTAGGCCTATAGGAATACCCCGACGGTCGGTCCCTGCTCAGCTCTAGGCCTCCCAGCTGGCGTCCGAGCAGATGGGGTTGGACGATGCCGCCGCGTCGCCGATGCATCGCCGATGCGTCGGCGATGCGGCTCGATGTGGAGCCAGATTATCGCCACGCCGACGTCGCGGGTGCATCGCCGACTTCGCGCTGGTGTATCGCCGATGCATCGCCGATGCGTCGCCGATGTCTTGGCGGTGCGGTGCGATCCTCCAGCCCCATCTGCTCCGACCGCATCTAGGAGGCCTCTAATCCACGAGGGCGGTCTCTCCTCCGCCCACCGTCCTGCACCCTTCGCCCACACAGCACTACGACCTCCAGCATCCAGCGTCCGACCTTCTGCTCCCACCTCCACCCATCGAGCTCACGACTGCAGCACAACAGCACTCCTACATCCAGGCGCCCAGGACGACTCCCGAGTCGCAGGGGAACGACAGCGGCACAAACGTCAACTTTCGGCGCCTCGCCCGGATTTCCTGGATCGGCGCTAGGCTCCCTTGGCGGCACCTCCGGCGCCGCCCCTGGCGCGCGGAGCTACAGCGCGCATCCACGCGGGCCGCCGAAAGTCTACGTCGACCAAAAAGCATATGGCACCACCCCACCTGCGGCCCTGCATGTTGCGCTGCGGCCCATCCGGGGGCCGTAACACACACACACACACCACGCAAAAGCCCAGGCCAGACTTCCTGGTACACACTAAACCCCCTGGGGCCGTAGGTGGGGTGGTGCTGTTTGTTTTCTGGTCCGTCTACGCTCGTGCCAGATTTCCTGGTCCACTTATGCTCATACCACGCAAAAGCCCAGGCCAGACTTCCTGGTACACACCAAGCCCCCCGGGGGCCGTGGGTGGGGTGGTGCTGCTTGTTTTCTGGCCCATCTCAGCTCATGCCGCTTTCTCTTCCGCGCCGCCCTCCCAGGGCCGGTGCCGCCGGACCGACCCCGCGCGCCTCGCATCGCTTCCTGCCCCTCAGAGGTCATGGCGCCAGCATCACAGAGCGGACTTCGCTCGGAAAACGATAGGGTGGGCCCGGAGTGCCCTGGAGAGTTTCGTTCCAGACTTCGAGGTGAATTTCGCGCGGATGTTCTGCTGGCCAGGAATCTAGGCCTCCTAGATGGGGTCCGAGTAGATGGGGTCAGAGGATCGCGCCGCATCGCCGATGCATCGCCGATGCAGCTCGATGTGGAGCCCGATTTCCTCCACGTCGACGTCGCCGATGCATCGCCCACGTCGGCGCCTCATCGCTGGTGCATCGCCGATGCATCGTCGATGCATCGCCGATGTATCGCCGATGTATCGGCGATGCGGCGCGGTCCTCCGACCCCATCTGTTCCGACCCCGTCTAGGAGCC
This sequence comes from Prorocentrum cordatum, assembly GCA_963575745.1. Taxonomy (NCBI): domain Eukaryota; class Dinophyceae; order Prorocentrales; family Prorocentraceae; genus Prorocentrum; species Prorocentrum cordatum. Next base: position 115,000 of record CAUYUJ010021150.1, read on the forward strand.
CTCTAAGGAAGGCAGACCAAGAAAACAATCCACGCGAAACTCAATCCGCTGCAGCACGTCTGCAAGGCCGGTGCAATGCCAGCTGGGGGCCCGAGAACGGAGCGCACTGGAGGCGCCCCCCGCCTCGATCGGAGGCCTTCCGCGGGGCGCCCTCCCCGTCGGAGCCCTGCCGGGGGGGCGAGGACGCTCCGTGGACAGGATGGGGCCTTTGGCAGGGCTCGTCTCGATTCCTCCGCTTCGATTCGAGGTGGCGTCGATGGCTTCCGCTTCCGATCTGATTCCACTTCGGATTCCGATGCGGGTTCCGATGTCCCCGCGGAGGCCTACCAGCCTGCCGATTTCCGCCGAGTCGACTTCTCTCGACTCGGCTGCCGGTTTCCACCGATCCGATTCAGTTCAATCGCCGATTTGACTTCTGGATTCGACTCTGGGCTCACCTGCCTTGGAGGTTCAGCATCGTCTAACCTGTGCCAGGTTTCGCCAGGGATTTGTTTCCCTTTAAAATGACAGAGCCCCTCCCGAAACTATCCGACAACCCTCCTGGAAGGGATCTGGGAGGGAGGCTTTTCGGAGGGCTTCTGGGAGGGTTTTTGGAGTGCCTCGGTCGTTTCAGGGGAAAGCCGGTTCCGAGCGAACCTTGGACTCACGAAGTCTAATCGACGCCCTTCCCCATATGGGCCATGGTACAGTCGAGGCGATGACATAAGGTTGTGGAGGACGATCCATCGAGAGGAAGCGTGTTGCCAAATAATTTCCAGATGTCTAAAGATGTATTAAGCGTGCTTTAGACATGTAAAAAACACGTTTCTAACATGTTTAGAACATGCTCCCTACATTTGAAACACATTTTCGACTCAAAGATAGGACTGTTAGGGTGTCCATTGTCGTGGCATCCGCAAACACAAGGAGCACTTTAGGCTCAGGGGGGGCTCGGGTTTTCGGGCCGTTTCTCGAGGTCGGGGAGCCCCATCGCGGCCGAGGCTCGCCGTGGCCAGGGAAGCCCCCTTCGTCGGACGCTGGAGCGTGTACATCACCAGTGGCGGGCGGATTTTTCAGTGGAAGGCCGTTGAAACGATGGACTGACTAGATCTTGTCTGCTATTTCTTGTCTGGCGCGTACGAGAATCATCGAGAAGCCTGGGTGTGGGAACTTTCAAGAATGGGGCGTGAGAGAATCATCAAGGAAGTGGGAACCGCGCGCGCAGCAGCCCGCGCAGGGCGCGCTCCGGCGCATGCTGCCTCTGACCTCTGACCTCTGAGGGCTTTTTTGAGGGTCGGGGACGATGTCGGGATGGTGTGGTGTATACATTTTTCCCGTTTTCCCGGGGACAAGAAACGCAGAATGTATCCACCAGGATCCCGTATAGACCAGGATCCGCTTTCCTGTGCGAGATTCGGTGTGAGGCCAGACAAGGGGGTCGGTGTATAGAGTTTGGCACCTTACTTCGTCCGCTAGTTCCGCGTTGTGTCGACCAGCGGCGACCTCGCCGCAGGCCCTCGGCGTGGAACGCCGTCGGCGACCCAGAGTCGGTCGATGCTGAACGATGAAAGATCTGACGTTTCGGACGCGGCCGATCGCTCAAGGCGGAACGGTCCCCGGAATGTCCGGAACCAACGCCCGGGTCGGGCTGGCACGAACCTGCCGTTTGCGTTGTGGACGACGATCAGTGGAGAGGAGGCGTGCTGCCAAATACTTTCCAGATGTCTAGACGATGTTTCCACCATGTCGTCAGCATGGAAAAAAGCATGTCTGCACATTTGCAGTACACCTTAGGCGATGCTTAAGAAAACTTAAGTTTTCGGCCAGAGTCTTGATTATTCTTAACGTTTCAATGTAAATCTTAAGATTTTAATGGAAATGTTGGGTTTTTATTTGAGTTCTGAGATCATGAATTTCTTAACCCATGATTTCTTAAGCATTTCGCAGGGTGTACTTTTTTTTAAATCTCTAAAGCGCAGGTTTGATTCAACGATCGGATCCTTAGGGTGCCCACTGCCGTGGCACCCGCAGCGCTTGCCCTCCTCGGCGCTCCTGCCGGCAGTGCCCGGGGGGCCCCCCGCCCCTCGGCCCCGCGAGGGCGCGCCTGCCCGGGGCGGGGCCGTGGGCCCCGCCGCGCCAGGGCGGGCGCGGGTCCTGCAGGCGGGAGGTAGCCCCAGCCCCTTTGGTTATGCCTCCTCCTCCTCCGCCTCCCCCTCCTCCTCCTCCTCCTCCTCCTCCTCCTCCTCCTCCTCCTCCTCCTCCTCCTCCTCCTCCTCCCTCCTCCCTCCTCCTCCTCCCTGCCCCTCCTCCTCCTCTCTCCTCCTGCCCCTCCCCCTCCCCCTCCTCCTTTTCCTCCTCCTCTTCGTCCTCTTCCTCCTCCTCCTCCTCCTCCCTCCCCCTCATCCTCCTCCTCCTCCGCCTCCTCCTCCCCTCTCCTCCTCCTCCTCCTCCTCCTCCTCCTTCCTCCTCCTCCTGCCCTCCCCCCTCCCCCTCCTCCTTTTCCTCCTCCTCTTCGTCCTCTTCCTCCTCCTCCTCCCCCTCATCCTCTTCCTTCTCCTCCTCCTCCTCCTCCTCCTGATGTTCCAACCTACTTTAGCCTCGATCACGAAAAGTAATTCCGAGCACCCAGGAACAAATACCGAAACTCCATGGTTTTCACGTGTCGGGCCCTGGGAGGCATTCGTCCGACATTATCTGGACGCTGTTTCGACACTTTTCCGGGAGCTCGAAAGTATTTCTGGGACGTGGTCCTTAAGTACGACGGGAGCAACATAACCCTTGTGTGTGTGTGTGTGTTTGTGTGTGTGTGTGTGTGTGTGTGTGTGTGTGTAGGCGGCCAGATGGGCGGCGAGACGTTGGGGAGGGGGGGGGGCGAGAAAAATGGGGGAGGGGGCGGCGAGGGCTGCCGAACGGGAGCCCCTAGCGGGCCCTCGAGAGGGCCCTCTCGGGGGGCCCAGAAGGGGGCCTCTAGGGCCTGAAGAGGGGGCACCTTTCTCCCCCCCCCCCCCCCCAATATCCCCCCCCTGTTGAGTCGCGCTCAGGCCCGTGGGGCCAAGACCACGCCAGCGAGGGTGGGCCTCGGTTGCAGTCGGACCGAGGTGTAAGATCGAGGTCGGTTCGGGGAGGGTACCCTAACGCTCTTCGTGCTCGTTGGATGTTCTTGTGCATCCTGGGGAAGTTACCCTTAGATGTCCTGTGCGTTTTGGCCGGCGGAGGGTATCATGTTCTAGAGGGATGTTCTTCTGGCCTAGGTCCGACTGCAGGCGATGCTAAGGGGTGGTCCAGGGCCGGTGCTGCTGTGGACCCGTGGTCGGGGGAGTCCCTGCTGCTCCTGGTCTGCCCTCTCCTCCACCTGCACCTTCCTCTCCCTCCGCCCCAGCCACCACGCACCAAACCACCCCAACCCAACCCGAAGGCTCAGCTTTGCGCTCGATTTCCAGTGGGGGGGGGGTCGGGAGACATAGAAAAAACACGTGTGGAACCCTTACCCCCCCCAACCCGAAATTCGGGTCTTCGGGTTGGGTTGGGGTGGTTTGGTAGGTAGTCACCCAGCCCCTCCCGGCCCTTCGTCCTCCGCCTGCTCTCGCAGGCGATTCCTCTCCCCCCATCCCCGGGTTCCGCCCGAAGAGTCTGGCCGCTCAGAAAAGGGGGAACCCAGGGGGCCATTCGGATGCACCCCTACCGAGAAGTAGACGCCCCCCCCTCGTATATCCCATGGTTGGGCCCCAGATTTCAGGCCCACTCGAAGACCCCACGAGGCCCGTGACAGGGGTCGACATATCCCCCGTTATCCCCCCCCCCGAGGCTGTGGGACGGGCTCCGCCGAGTCACCCGCAGAATCCCTGATGATCGTTCTGTGTGCACTCACTCGTGCGCTGATCGCCTCTGGACGCAGCTCTGCGAGTCCGCAGCGACACCTCACTCCTCCTCTTTCGCCTTCTCCGCCTTCTCCGCCCTCTTCCGCCCCGAAGCCGAATGCGCTTGCTTGCCCCCGAGTGAAACGAGGCAGTGGTCGGCGAAATCCCACCCTTCTCGCTCTCTCTATCTTCATCTACCGTTTCGGTCTTCTTCCCCTCGATCCCCTTCCCCTCCCCCCTCTTCTCCCTCCCAGCCCTGTCTTCTTTCGCTCCCCTCTACAATTCCACACTACGAACAGTACTTTCCTCTCTCCCACGAATATGTCTGGATAGTTGCCGCTCACTCTCCGCGTGTTTTTTGTTGTTTGTTACGCACACTTTTTTGCGCGTGCGACCTTCTGTTTTGTGTTTTCTTGTTTTCTACCTTAAATCCGCCAGCGTGCTGTTTTTTTGCACTGGATTTGGCGCGATCTGATTTGATTTCTACGTTTTTCAATTCGATCGGTTGCGCTCCTTTCGACGAGTCGCGCCTCCTGCTGCGTCGGCACTTATTTCCGCGTTCCCTGCCCTTCCCAAACGATGCCCCTGTCATAGCATTGGCCTCGCATCCGCGTTCGCTGTCCTTCTCAATGGAGATCCCTCTGTCGCGCTGGCCTCGATCGGCGTTTCTGGGCCCTTCCTGGTAGCGGTCCCGCTGCGGCCATTCCGCTGCAGCCTTGGCCTCGTATGCGCGTCCGCGGTCCCTGCCAGTGGTGGTCCCGCTGTCGCGTTATGGTTCTTCGCGTCGACTGTGGCACGCGTCCGCGGATGCAGACAAGTCAGCGCAATGAGAAGGGATGGGAGGGAGGAGTCGGATGTCAGATATGGCGCGAGCGCACCTAGCTTGCCCCCCTTCCCCTTGCTCTCCTCTCCACACTTCCCCTCCCCCTCTTTCCTTCCCACCCCCTTCTGGTCCATCAGTTATCTCGCCCCTTCCCCCGCTCTCGTCCAAGTCTCCCTCGCTCCTGCTCCAGCTCCTCCAGTGATTCTCCAGCCAGGGGGAGGGGACGACGAGGATGAGGAGGATGAGGAGGAGGACGACGATGACGATAAGGATTTAGAGTAATGTGAAAACAAGCAGGAGACGACGATCTTTGGGGGCGGAGGAGGACGAGGAGGACGATGGGGAGAAGGCGGAGGAGGAGAAGGAGGAGGAGGAGGAGGAGGAGGAGGTGGAGGAGCAGGAGGAGAGGAGGTGGAGGAGGAGGAGGAGGAGCAGGATGACCAGGCCAGGAGGAGAGGGGTGCTCGATCGCCCGCCCGATGCGCCGTGGCCTCCCCGCCGCCGTGCCCGCGCCCCCGCGAGGAGCATGGCGGAGGGGGAAGAGGACCCCAGGGAGGAGAGCATCAGGGTCTGCTGCAGGCCTCGACGCCCGGGCGACGATGAGGAGGACGGAGGAGGAGGAGGAGGAGGAGGAGGAGGAGGAGGAGGAGGAGGACGGAGGGGGAGGAGGAGGAGGAGGAGGAGGAGGAACAAACAAAGAGGATCATGAGGAGGGTGAGGATGATGATGATGAGGAGGAGGATGAATGATGATGCTGCTGACGAGGACGAGGACGAGGACGAGGACGAGGATGAGGATGAGGATGAGGATGAGGATGAGGATGAGGATGCTGATGATGATGATGATGATGCTGATGATGATGATGCTGCTGCTGATGATGATGATGATGAGGATGATGCTGATGATGCTGCTACTGATGATGATGATGATGCTGATGATGATGCTGATGATGCTGCTACTGCTGATGATGATGATGCTGATGATGCTGATGAGGATGATGATGATGATGATGATGATGATGCTGCTGCTAATGATGAGGCCGATGATGATGCTGATGATGATGATGATGCTGATGATGATGATGCTGATGATGCTGATGATGCTGCTGCTGATGATGATGATGATGATGATGCTGATGATGCTGCTGCTGCTGCTGATTATGATGATGATGATGATAAGGAGGAGGAGGAGGAGGAGGAGGAGGAACAAACAAAGATGATCATGAGGAGGGTGAGGATGATGATGAGGAGGATGAATGATGATGCTGCTGATGAGGACGAGGACGAGGACGAGGACGAGGATGAGGATGAGGATGAGGATGAGGATGAGGATGAGGATGAGGATGAGGAGGATGATGATGATGGTGATGATGATGATGATGATGATGATGATGATGCTGATGCTGATGCTGATGCTGATGCTGATGATGATGATGATGCTGCTGCTGATGCTGATGATGATGATGATGATGATGATGATGATGATGATGATGATGATAAGGAGGAGGAGGAGGAGGATGAGGAGGAGGAGGAACAAACAAAGAGGATCATGAGGAGGGTGAGGATGATGATGAGGAGGAGGATGAATGATGATGCTGCTGATGAGGACGAGGACGAGGACGAGGACGAGGACGAGGATGAGGATGAGGATGATGATGATGATGATGATGATGATGATGATGATGATGATGATGATGATGATGATGCTGATGATGACGATGATGATGATGATGATGTTGCTGATGATGATGATGATGATGATGATGATGATGATGATGATGATGATGATGATGATGCTGATGATGATGATGATGATGATGATGATGATGATATGATGATGATGATGATGATGATGATGATGGATGTAGGAGAAGGAGGAAGGAGGAGGAGGAGGAGGAGGAGGAGGAGGAGGAGGGGCAGGATGAGGAGCAGGAGGAGGACAGGAGCAGGAGGAGGAGGAACAAGGAGGAGGACAATGGGGAAGGTGGAGGATGAGAATGACCATAATAGACCAGAGACGTATGAGGGATACCGCAATACACCCTCCCGTCCCAAGTCGCATCATGAGTCTATAGAGGCCTTCCTCTGCACCAAAATCAGCGCCCTCCTGAAAGACCCGCACTGCTCAGGCAAGATTCGAGATCACTGCCCTGTATCCCTCTAGTGAGTAGTACAGGGAAGAAGGTATGAGCATACAGTTCAACGCTTTGTCCAGTGATACATCCGTTTTGAACAGAAAAGGACCGCCCCACCGGTGTATGTGTTTCATGATGTTACTCTAGATTTCGTAATACTGGGAGGGGGGTCTCATTTCGGGGGGAGGGTCTCTTCCAGGCTATCTGGAGGGTTCTCCCACGGGGGAGGTCTGAAATGGCTTGTCTTGGAGGGTCCAGATCCCCTCCCTTTTACTACGAAATCTGGAGTACGCTCCTGGCCAGGAGCTTCGAGGGCGTCTCAATGCGAGCCCCTCCTGGCACAGGAGCGGCCCTCCACCCGGGCGGCTGTCACACGTTCAGGCTGCGGGCCTTCGCTCTGCAGGCTGGCTCAGGCGAGAGCTCACCACCCCCCAAACCACCCCAACCCAACCCGAAGGCCCAAATTTATCCTCGATTTCCAGTGGGGGGGGGGGGGTCGTGGAACATTGAAAAAACACATGGAACCCGTACCCCGCCCAACCCGAAATTCGGGTCAAATTAGGGTCTTCGGGTTGGGTTGGGGTGGTCTGGTAGGTAGTCAAGAGCGCCTTTCCTTCAGGCGGGAGCCCCAATCTGCAGAGGAGCTGCCCTGCGCCCGTGCAGCTGGTGCACCCGTGCACGCTTTCGGCTCGACGTTCAGGTACCTTATTCGTGAACTTAATTGGTTTTAGGGTTTTCACAAATGGTCGTGGCCACGCAGAGGGCGTGCGTAGCGACGCCCCACATGCTCGGTCTCCAGTACTTCTACGTGGCGGCGCCCCCGCAGGCACGCAGAGGGCACGCGTGGCGACGGGGGCGTCGCCACGCAGAGCTTCTAAAGACCAAACATTTTGAAAACCAATTGTTTCCACTACTGAAGTAAGGCATGCGAGAGTTCACCTTTCAAAAGGAACCTCATACCGGAAAGGAACCGTACCTCCTTGAGCACCACCCCTATATAGTTCTTCGATCGTTGCCATTGTATTGCGCGGCGCTCAAAGGGATAGCTCAATGCTGAAGACTGCTCCTGAAGCGAGAGGTTTACGTTGCAAGCCTCTGAGAAACGTGCGCGGGGTTCTACGGCGAGAGCCCCAGTAGTGGGAGAATCCCCCCTGCACCCGTGTAACAGCTGAAAATTTGAAGGTTGAGGATCAACACAGGTGAGTATGTCTTATGCGACACGCCTGGCCCGCCCCATCTGTCTGCTGCAGGGTGCGACCAGGAAAAGAGTTCTCTGGAAGAAGCAGGAGGACGGACGGGATGGGGAGGAGCAGGGCGAGGAGGACGGGGAGGAGGACGGGCCGGTCGACGAGGACGGGGAGGAGGAGGGGGGAGGAGGACGGGGAGGAGGGACGGGGAGGAGGACGGGGAGGAGGACGGACGGGACGGGGAGGAGGACGGGGGCCGGGCGCGAGGAGGAGGTCGACCGAGAGCGCTCTGCTCTGCCTGCAGGGCGTGCCCCTCCGCTCGGCAGCACGCTTCCGTGCCCTGCGCGTGCGCTGCCGCCCGCGGCCTCCTCTGCCCCCCAGTCGCGCCCGGCCCGCTCCTTCTCCTCCCCCCCCTCCTCCTCCTCCTCCTCCTCCTCCTCTCTCCTCCTCCTCCTCCTCCTCTCCTTCTCCTCCTCCTCCTCCTCCTCCTCCTCCTCCTCGGCTCCCCCCCACCCCGGTCCCCGAACCCCCGCCCGCCCGCGCCACCCCCACCCCCACCCCCTCCGCGGCCGCGCCAGTCCGGGTCCGCCAGCCGCCCCTCCAGCGTGCCGCAGTGCCCCCGGGGTGGCCTCGCCCGCGGCCCGCTGCCGAGCCCCCGCGGGCAGGAAGTCCCCCCCCCCGCTCGTGAGCTCGTGAGATCGGGGGGGGGGAGCATCGGGGCCTGCTGCAGGCCAGGACGCCAGGGTTACGACGACGACGACGACGACGACGAGCTAGGGGAGGAGGAGGAGGAGGAGGAGGAGGAGGAGGGAGGAGAGGAGGAGGGCAGGAGGAGGAGGAGGAGCAGGAGGAGGAGGAGGAGGAGGAGGAGGAGGAGGAGGAGGAGGAGGAGGAGGAGGAGGAGGAGGAGGGAGGAGGAGGTTTGAAGTGATGTGGCTGAGGGGTACCTCAACCCCGCTGGTTGGACCAGAGGCCTGGTTTAACTGCCATTCGAGGACAGTCTAGCCTGCCCCGGCCTCGGGCAGGGTGGGGCTGAGCATGCTGGGCTGACGGTGTGGGGGAGGGCAGGGGGGGTGCATTTCATGGCAGGGGCCACGGCATCTCCACAGATTTCGTGGCGTCTCTTCTTATTTCAATGCGTTCTTGGCCCCCCCCTGGGGCGCGCACGTGCCGCCGGCCATGATTTGCGCCCCCCCCCCCTCTTGGACGCCCCCGACTGGTGGTGTGCAGGTGCCTGGTGCGCCTCCCCTGAGCTCCGAAATCGCGAGAAAGTTGCAGCATCATAGAAAAACTGACCGGAGCCCTGGAAGGGCGCCCTCGAGGGCGCGAGCTTATTCGCGCTTCGCGCTTCGCGGTTTGGTTCCGATTCCTCTTCCTCCTCTTCTCCCCTGCGGGGCGGCGCGAGAGCGCGAAGTTGTTCGCGTTTCGCGCTTCGCGCAGCGCGAAGCGCGAAGTCAGGCGCTCTTGTGGACCCCACCCCTCTGCGCCATTTTCGGGCCGGATTTATCCGTGATGTTCCCAGGGCCTGACAGAAGGCAAAATAACCGCATGCCGATGATAATAAAGGGACCCCCCCCCCCTTCAGTGTTTAGAGTTGATTATCGTCGCCCTATACAAAATTCAAATTGGGCGGCGAGCGCTGAGGCCAAACTTCATTATCACCTCGAAACGCTATGTTGAGATAGCAACATCAAGCGATGTTGATATAGCAACATCAAGCGAAGCGATCACACTTTTTCAGGATGTGTCGCCCGTTGTGAAAAACATGCAACGCCAGGGACCCTGCCCAACCTCATAGGGTGTTCGGGCCACAGCTCGGCTCTCTGGCGGCCGCCTGGCACGAACCAGGCCACCCCCGGATGCCTCCTGGCGAGGCGTATAGCCGCTGGAAATACGCATCCCGAGGCTCGGAAGCCGCTGGGAACCGACGAAAACGCCCGAAGACCTCGACGCCAGGACCCCCAGGAGGAGGAGGAGGAGGAGGAGGAGGAGGAGGAGGAGGAGGAGGAGGAGGAGGAGGAGGAGGAGGAGGAGGAGGAGGAGGAGAAGGAGGAGGAGGATGGCCGCCCCCCGGTCTTCCCTCTCGAGAGCGTTTCCGAACTCCTGGGCGACCTCGAGCGGCACCGTGGGGAAAGGGGGAAGGGGGCGGGGTCTGGTGGCGTCGCGTCTCGCGCCGGCGCCGTCTTGGGGGGGTGCTCGGGAGCGACGAGAGGCAGCTCGAAAGGTCAGCACGAATCGTGGCGCCACCTGTGGGGGGACGTGGGGGGCGCGGCCTGGGCCCGTCATGGCCGCTACCGCGAAACATAGCAAGACGTTCACGTCCTTCCCGCCGCCGCCGCTTGACGCGGCGACCGGCTTTCGTTTCGTCCTCTTTCGTTTCGTCCTTCGTCCGGTCGTCCTCTTTCGTTTCGTCCGCTGTCGGAGCCGGGACGAATCGAAGCTGGAGTCGTCGAGTCGGGCGAATCGAAGCGGACGTGTCGAAGCGGACGAGTCGAAACGGACGATTTGGAATTCGGGCGGAATGGAAATTCGGACGAAGTGGAGCGGAAGCCTCAGGGTATCGCCTCCCGCCCCCTCGTAGACTACAAGGGGGTCTGGTTATGCCGGGGTGCGGTTGGCGATCGGCGCCGTTGGGGCCTGGGGGGCACGCCTTTGTCCTCGCCTCCCCGGGGCGCGGCGGAGAACTCCATCGAGGTCCCCGCTCGCGCCCCAGGGGGCCCTCCAGGGCACTGGCTGCAAGCCGGAGCCTCTGCAAGCCACGCCCCCAGACGCCCCCGAGGGCCGGCGGCAGAGGCCTCCAGAGGCCGAGCGTGGGGCGAGAAGCCTCCGGTCGCGACTCGACCTCCCCTCCCCTCGACCTTCCCCACGTCCCTCCCCTTCCCTCGAGTTCCCGTCGTACTCTTTTCCCTCCTCCCTTTTTTTTTTTTTGCTTGAAAACAAAAAAACTCTTTTCCCCCCTCCCTCGACTTCCCTCGTTTCCCCCCCCCCCCTTCCCTCGACTTCCCCTTCCCTCGCTCTCCCCTCGCCGACCCGGGGGGGTCTGGCCCGGGCGGCCTTGGGAGGCGCCGCTCCCCGCCGCTCCCCGCCGCCGCCCGACGCCCGGAGGCCGCGGGGAGACCGCGGGCGCGGCGCGCCGGCCAGCCGCCCTCGGAGGGCCGACAGACCGCCTGCCCTGACGCGTCGATTTGCGAATTGGCCGTTTTCGGTTCGCGGGCGGGCGTCGCGGCCGTCATTTTTCGGAAACTGGAGCATGTACATTATCGGGCGACGGAATCTATACATACCCACTGCTCCCTGGCCAGGCCCACTCTGAACCCAGGAGCTGTGTATACGCCCTCCTGGCCCAGCCAGGAGGGTGTGGCGTATACACTGCTGCTGGGTTCACGGTGTGCCTGGCCAGGGAGCAGTGGATATGTATAGATTCGGTCGCCCTACATTACCAGTGGCGGGCTGTTCTTCAACCCCAGGACTTCTGGAGGGTCGGGGATGACGTCGGGGTGGTCTGGTGTATACTTTTTCCCCGTTTTCGCGGGGAAATGACGGAGAATGTATACACCGGGATCCGCGTTCCTGTGCGAACTTCAGCGCATGGTCGGAAAAAACGTCGGTGCATAGAGTTCGTTTCCCCAGATAGACCTCCTACCCTGACACGTCGACCAGCGAATCGGCCGCTCTCGCTTCGCGAGCGGGCGCCGCGGCCCTCATTTCTTGCTGGTCCAGGTCCGTCGGTTTCGGCCCCAGGCCGCTTTCACCAGAGGGAGGCTTGCTGCAGTTACTATCGGCGCCACCCCAACATACTTGTACTATATGTGCGTCGCCGCCCCAGGGGCGACGCCCGCACCGAGAAATCTTAAAGTATATGCGTCGCGGCGTGCGCTTTCTGGCCACACCGCTCGGGAAACGATATACTACGAGATGGGTATTACATATTCGGGTCGGACGCGCGCCTCCAAGGAGGACATCTAGTATTAGTATGTCCATGTGCGTCCCAACTAGAGGGAGGTTGGTCCGCCGCCGACGCCCCCCCCCCCGAAGGTTCCGCCCACAGAACCACGCCGAGCAGAGCAGCAACGGCGCGCTCTCGGGGGGCGGGGCGCGTCTGCCGCGCCGGCTTCGGGCGGGCGACGGCGACGGCGGCGGCGACGACGACGTCGTCGTCGTCGTCGTCGTCGTCGTCGTCGTCGTCGCCGCCGCCGTCGTCGTCGTCGTCGTCGTCGTCGTCGTCGTCGTCGTCGTCGTCGTCGTCGTCGTCGTCGTCGTCGTGGCCCCTAGGACAGGGAAAAGGTTGTTCCACACCGATCCAGGAGGTTCGCGGAGAGGAGCGGGGGTTGGTACGATCGACATGGGCACGGACAGACAGGGTACAAACACCGACAGCAGCTCCTTTTCATTCTGGACAGGACTCGCCACGTGTGTCACCGCGGACGCCGTCGCTGTTCATTGAAGACAATGGCGCCTGCCCAACAGCGGACGCTGCCGATTTTGGACTACGTTTGTTGCTGGGCATCGTGCCTATTCTGGCCACGCGCAGAGGGGGGTAGAGGGAGGGGGGAAAGGCTTCTTAGAAGCACCCCTGCGTCTTCGAAGGTGCGGGCCCTGTCTGTACGTGTAGGGCCGGCGCCCTCTTAGAAGCAGCCTCCTTCTGAGAAGCCTTCCCCCTCCCCCTCCTTCTCCTCCTGCTCCTCCTCCTCCTCCTCCTCCTCCTCCTCCTCCTCCTCCTCCCCCTCCCTCTTGGAATCAGCCTCCTTCTGAGAAGCCTTCCCCCCCGCCCCCCTGCCCCCGGGTGCGCGCCGCTGGCTATTTTCTCCGTGGCCACCTCGGGCGTGCCAGGAGAGAGAGAGGGGCAGGGCCGCGGGAGGTTCGGGGGCCCCCGGACGGGGTGGTGACCGCACGGTGCGGTGAGTCGGTGGGGATCCGGGGTCGCCGCACGGTTCTTGGACTCGGGCCGTCCTCCGAGGACGTCTCGGGCGACGGGGGCCTCCGGGGTCCCAGAACCGTGCGTGGCCGGACCGCGCGGTGAGGTCTTGGGGGATGTCGAGGTCACCGCACGGCCTGTCACTGCACCGCTTCGGGGCTCCAGCGGCCCTGCGCCGTCGGAGAGCAGGAGAGGTCCCTGCGGAGCAAGCTGCTCCAACTCAGCCCGAAGGTCCCAGGTGCCCCCAAATGTAGGGTCGTCGGGCGACGAAGTCGATACGTCTCTACTGCGCCCCCGCCAGGCCCTCCTCTGGGCTCAGGAGCTGTGTGTACGTCCTCCTGGCCAAGCCAGGAGGGCGTGGCGTATACACCGCTGGTGGGTTCAGGACGGGCCTGGACAGGGAGCAGTGGATCTGTGTAGATTTCGTCGCCCTAGGGTCAGGGGGTGTGCGGGTTCCACGGCGTTTGTGAGATGTTCGGGAACGTGTCCCTGGGGAGCGTGCCAGAATTCCCCACACGGGAACGTGACAGGTCCAACAGCGACTTAGGGTCGGGTTTGGGTGGCCAAGTGGGTAGTCACGAGAGAGAGAGGGAGCCCTGCGAGCAGCCGGGCGGGGGGTAGCCCACTTTCTTTTCCCCCGCATCCCCGCCTCTTCTTCCTACGTGCATGCTTTCGGGGGTCGCTGACTCGAATGGTTGAAACAGAAGACAGCGAGAGAGAGAGAGAGAGAGAGAGTTTGGCCCCACCAACCTAGAGTGCTTTTCTGGCCCTTGTTTCCTTGCCCCCCTCCAGAGAGAAAGAGAGAGAGATAGATAGATAGATAGAGAGAGAGAGAGAGAACACGACACACACACACACATATATATATATATATAGAGAGAGAGAGAGAGAGAGAGAGAAAGAGAGAGAGAGAGAGAAACAGAGAGAGAGAGAGAGAGAAGGAGAGATAGGGAGAGAGGGGGGGCGAGAGGGG
>CAUYUJ010021150.1:128966-143861 GCA_963575745.1 Prorocentrum cordatum
ATCAGGAGGAGGAGGAGGCGGAGGAGGAGGAGGAGGAGGAGGAGTTGGAGGAGGAGGAGGATGAGGAGGGGGAGGAGGAGGAGGAAGTGGTGGAGGAGTAGGAGGAGGATGAGGGAGGGGAGAGGGGGGCACTGGCTGGAAGCAGTGGGCGAGCCGGGTGGCCGCTTGGCCCAAAAGCGCTGGCCTGGGCCTCGCCTCCAGGCGCGCCCTCGCGAGAGCGGCCGTGGCCAGGCCTTCAGGCTCGCGCGCGGCGGTGTGCGCTTAGGCGCCCGCTGCCATTGGAGGCTCCCTCCCTTCCGCTGCTGCACGTGCATTCGTCAGGAACGCTCGCGTCGTAACAAAAATATCGACAGTAGTTGTTTGGTTATTTTCGGCCTCCTGGGGCCCTCGGCGGGCTCCGGGACCGTTGAAAACGACTCGGGGTGGAAAACCAGTCCCGGGAAAGTGTCGGAATTTCGGGTGATCGCGTACTGAACAAATCCGGACGTCGCTTGTCTGGGCTTTTTGTTCACCCCGAGCTCCGACGTCACACTCAGTATCGTTTGACCTGTTCCCATCCCCACCGAGCCACGGTATCACAGCCCCACCACCCCACAACTCCAGCTAGGGACAGGCCCCTCGAAGCCCGAAGGGGACGGCCTGTATCACCATCTAGGGGGGTGAATCGACCAGAAGGGCGAAGGCCACGCCATGTGGGATAGGGATCCGTCAAGCGATGCTCAGTCCCCGACACACCACCACTTTGCCCGGCCAGGGCCATTCTGTGACCCAGGACGGCTTACGGAACCTGAGGAGGAGGATGAGGAGGAGGATGAGGAGGATGAGGATGAGGATGAGGATGAGGAGGAGGAAGAGGAGGAGTCGACTAGACGTAAGAGTGACCTTTCGCCAGAGTGACCTTTTGTGCGGGCACAGATGGGCCCCCAGATGGCTGAACGCGAAGCGGTAGCAGCGGTTAGCGGGCCTGGATTTGGCCTCCCCGCGCCCCGCCCAAAGCCGCGCACCAAAGGTCACTCTTACCCAGGGTCACTCTTGCGTAGAGCCGAAGGAGGATGAGGAGCATGAGGAGGAGGAGGAGGACGAGGATGTGGATGTTGAGGTGGAAGTATGATAAACTGATACGAATTATACAGCTAACAAGGATACTATTAATAATACTTTCAAGAAGCCGCTCACCAGTATGAAACATCGCATGGTCATACGAATCGTGCGAATAATACTAGTATCAACAAACGCATAGTATCAACATTTATTTCAGGAAGACGACGCACAGGCGAACCACTACTACTACTACTACTACTACTACTACTACTACTACTACTACTACTGCTACTACTTCGAGTACTACTACTACTTCCACTATCACAGCAACAAGTATTACTACTACTACTGCTGAACTACTACTACTACTGCTACTACTAGCGCAGCTATCACTACTACCGCAGCTACTACTATTACTACTACTAGTACTACTACTTCTTACTATCGCAGCTACTACTAACAACGACGACGACGACGACGACTACTACTACTACTACTGCCACTACTAGTGCTACTACGACGACGGCTACTACTACAGCTACTATTAGTATTGCTACTACTACTACATGCACTACTACTACTACTACTACTACTACTACTACCACCACTACCATTACCACTACTACTGCCACTACCAGTACCACTACCGCGACTACCACTACCAGTGCCACCACTACTACTACTACTGCTACTACTACTACTACTACTACTACTACTACTACTAGTACTACTACTACTACTACTACTACTACTACTACTACTACTACTACTACTATTACTACTATTACTGCCACTACTACTACTCCTACTACGACTACAAGTACTACTACAAGTACTACTACCACTACTACTGCTACTACTACTACTACGACTACTACGACTACTACTACTACAGTCATCGCTGCTACACTTACTATCACTACCATTATGGCTACGTGTATTATTACTACTACTAGTAGTACTCCTACTACGACTTGCCATTCATATTTCTAGTGCTTCTGCTGCTACTACTACTCCTACTACTACGACGACGACTACTATTACTGCTACTACTAGTACTACTGCTGCTACTACTACTACTACTACTACTACTTCGGAAACTACTGCCACTACCACTACCACTACCACTACCACTTCCATTACCACTACTACCACCTCCACACATACGGTTATTGCTTCTACTACTACAACTATCTACTACTACTACTTCTACGGCTACTACTACGACTACTACGACTACTTTTTCTACCACTACCACCACCACCACCACCACTACTACTACCACTACTACTACTACTACTACTACTACTACTACTGCGATTCATCCTACTACTGCAATCACTACGGCTACTACTACGACGACCTACTACGACGCCGACTACTATTGCCACGGCTACTACGACTATTATTTAGTATTACTACTACTACTACTACTACTACTACTACTACTTGCTACGACTTCTACTACAACTACTATTACTATTACTACTACTATTACTACTACTACTAGTACTAGTACTAGTACTAGTACTAGTACTAGTACTAGTACTACTACTACTACTATTACTACTACTACTACTACTACTACTACTACTACTACTACTACTACTACTACTACTACTACAACTACTACTACTACTACTACTACTACTACTATTGCTGCTTGTACTACTATGATTATTCATATTAGTAACCATACCCGTACTAGCGGTGTTACGCATGAAAATATTTGGATGCTGATGAAGCGGAGGAGGAGGTGGAAGGGGAGGAATCTGTTGATGATGAGGAGGAGGGGGGCGATGACGATGATGCTGATGATGAGGAGTAGGCAGAGCAGGGCGAGGAGGGGGAGGATCCCCCGACCTGCCCAGCCCCATCTCTTCTTCCGCTTCGCCCTCCTCGATCCCTTCTTCTCATAAGTAGCTCGCTCGTTGCAGTGTTTGAGCATGATCGTGCTCTGGCCACATATTTTACAGTAGACCATAACCAACGCCACAAACTCGCCCCTGAAGCCAGCGCGCATTTGTTTTGAGTTTGCGCATCGGCAAAACGTTCGCTTGTTGCGCACGTGCATTCCCTGGTTTTTCTTGTTGGGCGCAGTTCCACCCGCGGGCGTGGGGGTGCTGTCAGGCGCTAGCGGGCTCGCAACTGAAAGCGCGCGAGAATCGTAGTTCAGTGCGGGCGGTGTCCACACAATGGAATCTTGACACCCGGGTTAATCCACAGTGTTTCCATTGTGGGCCACCAGCGGTTCTACAGTATATCCATTCGTGGTAAAAGTAGATCCACTCGCTCTTGCACTCCAGACTCTCCCATGTGCTCTCACTGTCGATGCTCCAGTAGAACCGCGGGTGCTCTCACAATGGGGCCACTAGCGGGAAAGGTAGAGCGTCTCGTACTCGCACTCCAGACCCCCCTGTTGATGCAAGGGTGCTCTTGCTGTCGATCCTCTAGTAGATCCACCAGTGCTCCCACCATCGGTCGTCCAGTGCATTCACGAGTGCATTCGCCATGGGTCCTCCAGTCGACCCACGAGTGCTCCCACTGTACGTCGTTTAATGGACCCACGACTATCCGAGTTGTAGTCTGTCTAGTGACGCTCCTGACGCCTCTGGTCGCCGGTCGCCCTGACTGGACGCGGTTCGACTGTGTCTTGTGACGTACGTCGGTGCTTCGCCCGCCCCGCTGAGCAAGGCACGCGTGGTCGACATGCTGCAGCTTTGATGCTTTATGTCGACCACCTTCTGGAGAGGATTTACGGCCGGTGCCGCCGACCCCGAACGACGACGACGACGACGGCGACGACGACGACGGCGGCAGCGGCGGCGAAGACGACGACGACGACGACGGCGACGGCGACGGCGACGGCGACGACGACGACGGCGACGGCGACGGCGACGGCGACGGCGACGGCGACGGCGACGGCGACGGCGACGGCGACGGCGACGGCGCTGACGACGTCGACGACGACGACGACGACGACGACGACGACGACGACGACGACGACGACGACGACGGCGGCGACGACGACGACGACGACGAGCGCTCTCGGGGGCCTCTTGGGGGTAGTTTTGGGGCCTCTTGGGACACTCTTGGGAGCCTCTTGGAAGCCTCGTGGGAGCCTCTTGGGGCTTTCTGGGGGTCTCTTGGGGGCCTCTTGGGGCCTCTTGGGAGGCTTCTTGGGAGCCTCTGGGGACCTTCTGGGAGCTTCTCAGGCCGAGGGCTCGAAAGGTCCGTTCGGGTTTGGAGTGCGCTAGCGTCGATTATTTGCGTCGAGTAGCGTCGATTAGCGTCGTTTCGCCAGAGCTAACAAGATTGTATCGGAGGCTGCCACAAGTTGCCACAGAAGGCCATGCGGGCGGTTGCGTGCGTTGCCTGACGATTTTTCCCATCCATCCTGTCGTGTTGGGTCTAAGAGACAGCGCCCCGCGTCCCTCACTCTTTCCTGCTCCCCCTCCTCTCTCCTCCTCCCTCGTCCCTTTGCCTCTGCCCTCCTTGTCGCCATGTTCATCATTATCATCATCATCATCATCATCATCATCATCATCATCATCATCATCATCATCATCATCATCATCATCATCATCATCATCATCATCAACTTCATCATCATCATCATCATCATCATCATCATGATCATCATCGCCATCGTCATCATTATCATCCCCGTCACCATCATCTTCGTCGTCATCGTCGTCGTCATCGTCATCGTTATCATCATCATCATCGTCATCATCATCATCATCATAATCATCATAATCATCATCAATATCATAATCATCACCATCGTCATCGTCATCATCACCATCATCATCATCATCATCATCGTTTTCATCGTCATAATCAGCATCGTCGTCGCCGTCGTCGTTATTATCCTCGTCATCATCACCACCACCCATCATCATCATCAGCATCATCATCATTATCATCATCATTATCATCAGCACAATCGTCATCGTCATCGTCATCATCATCGTCATCGTCATCGCCATCATCATCATCATCATCATCATCATCATCATCATCATCAGCATCAGCATCAGCATCAGCATCATCAGCATCATCAGCATCATCAGCATCATCAGCATCATCATCATCATCATCATCAGCAGCAGCAGCAGCATCATCATCATCATCATCATCATGGTAAACCCCTCACACGTTTCGTGGCCCCATAGGGAGCTCAACCGAAGGCTCCAGTGGAAAGTTCAGGTGGCACCACCGCCAAATTTGGGTACACTCCTCACACGGTTCGTGGCCCCATCGGGAGCCAAACCGTAGGCCCCAGTGGGAAAGTTCGCATGCAGTTCCACCATCCATTTCGGCACACCCCTCACACGTTTCGTGGACCCATAGGGGGCTCCACCGAAGGCCCCAGTGAGAAAATTCGCATGCAGTTCCACCCGCAATTCGGGCACCCCTCACACTGCAGTTCGACCTCCCATTCTGGCACCCTTCACACGGTTCGTGGCCCCATGGGGAGCTGCACCGAAACCCCGCTAGGAAAGTTCGCATGCAATTCCACCCCCGTTTCGGCACACCCCTCACACGGTTCGTGGCCCCATAGGGAGCTCAACCGAAGGCCCCACTGGGAAAGTTCGCATGCAGTCCCACCCCACATTTCGGCGCACTCCTCACACGGTTCGTGGCCCCATAGTGAGCTCCACCGAAGGCTCCAGTGGGAAAATTCGCAGGCAGTTCCTCCCTCCATGTCGGCGCACCCTTCACACACGGTTCGTGGCCCCATATGGAGCTCCACTGCCGGCCCCAGTGGGAAAGTTCGCATGCAGTTCCGCCCCCCATTCCAGCACCCTTCACACGGTTCGTGGCCCCATAGGGGGCTCCACCGAAGGCCCCTTTGGGAAAGTTCGCATGCAGTTCCAACCCCCATTTCGGCGTACTCTTATCACGGTTCGTGGCCCCATAGGGAGCTCCACCGAAGGCCCCTTTGGGAAAGTTCGCATGCAGTTCCACCCCACATTTCGGCGCACTCTTATCACGGTTCGTGGCCCCATAGGGAGCTCCACCGAAGGCCCCTTTGGGAAAGTTCGCATGCAGTTCCACCCCACATTTCGGCGCACCCCTCACACGGTTCGTGGCCCCATGGGAGCTCAACCGAAGGCTCCAGTGGGAAAGTTCGCATGCAGTTCCACCACCCAGTTCGGCGCACTCCTCACACGGTTCGTGGCCCCATAGGGAGCCCCACCGAAGGCAACAGAAGGAAAGTTCGCATGGAGTCCCACCCTCATTTCAGCACACTCCTCACACGGCTCGTGGCCCCATAGGGAGCTCCATCGAAGGCCCCAGTGGAAAAGTTCGCCGGCAGTTCCACCCCACATTTCGGCGCACCCCTCACACGGTTCGTGGCCCCAGAGGGAGCTCCACCGCAGGCCCCAGTGGGAAAGTTCGCGTGCAGTTCCACCACCCATTTTGGCGCACCTCTCACACGTTTCGTGGCCCCATAGGGAGCTCCACCGAAGGCCCCAGTGAGAATGTTTGCATGCGGCTCCACCACCCGTTTCGGCCCACCCCTTACACGGTTCGGAAGAACGGTTCGTGGCCCCGAAGGATGCCCCACCGAAGGCCTCGGTGACAGGGTTCGCATGCAATTCCGCTATCAGTTCGGCGCTTCCCTCACTCGTTTTGTAGCCCCATAGGGAGCTCCCCCGAAGGCCCCAGTGGCACCGCCCGCATTTGTCAACCCCACACAGTACAGCGTTTCGTGGCCCCATAGGGAGCTTCACAGAAGGCCCTAGTGGCACCGCCCGCATGCGCCATCCCCACCCAGTACAGCGTTTCGTGGCCCCATATGGGGGCTCCACCAAAGGCCCAGTGGCACCGCCCGCATGCGTCACCCCAACCCAGTACAGCGTTTCGTGGCCTCATAGGGGGATCCACCTAAGGTCCCAGTGGCGGTGTTCGCATGCGGTTCCTCCCACCCAGTACAGCGTTTCGTGGCGGTGTTCGCATGCGGTTCCCCCACCTAGTGCAGCGTTTCGTGGCCCCATCGGGAGTTCCACCGAAGGTCCCAGTGGCGGTGTTCGTATGCGGTTCCCCTCACCCAGTACAGCGCTTCGAGGCCCCATAGGGAGTTCCACCGAAGGCCCCAGTGGCGGTGTGCGCATGTGGTTCCCCCACCTAGCGCAGCGTTTCGTGGCTCCATCGGGAGTTCCACCGAAGGCCTCAGTGGCGGTGTGCGCATGCGTTCCCCTCATCCAGTACAGCGTTTCGTGGCACGATAAGGGGGCTCCACCGAAGCCCTCAGTGGTGGTGTTCGCATGCGGTTCCCCCACCTAGTGCAGCGTTTCGTGGCCCCATCGGGAGTTCCACGGACGGCCTCAGTGGTGGTGTTCGCATGCGTTCCCCCCGCCCAGTACAGCGCTTCGTGGCACCATAAGGGAGCTCCACCGAAGCCCTCAGTGGCAGAGTTCGCATGCGTTCCCCGTCCATACAGGAGCTCCACCGAAGGCTTCGGTGGCGGCTTTCGCATGCGTCGCTCCCGCGCAGTTCAGCGTTTCGTGGCACCATAGCGAGCTCCATTCAAGGGTCCACTGGCGGTTTTCGCATGCGTCCCCCCCGCTCCGTACAGCTCCTCGTGGCCCCACAGGGAGCTCCACCGAAGGCCCCAGTGACAGACGCGCCCCATTGCGGCGCACCCTTCGGACGTTTCGCGGCACCATAGTTGGCCGCACCTGAAGCCCCAGTGGCAGCGCCCACATGGCGACACCGCCCCATGTCGGCACACCGTTCGCATGCTTCCTGGCCCCATGGGGAGATCACCCTAAGGCGATGCCCGCAACCACGGTATTCACAACTGCATATGGTTGGGTCCTTCGCCGGGATATTTTTTCTGGCTTGGCAGCGCCTGCGGCGCGCACCCGTGCGTGCGAGAAGGAAGCCTCAGGTGCTCGAAGCGCCTGAGGTACCGCCCAGGGCTGCTGCTGGCGGAGGGGGTGCCAGCGCCATCCAGCCCGCCCCCGTTGGGACGTTCTATAAAAGGGTTTTCGAGGGAAGCCTTCCTCTCTCCTCCCCGCTTACTTCCCTCCCTCCCGCTTGCCCGCCTTCGCACTCATTTTCTCCTTCCTCTCTCTTACTTTGGCTGGCGGAGAGCGCCGGGGCGGCGGGGCGGGAGCAAAAGCGGAGGAACATGTACCCCTCAACTTCATCCGACCTTTCAGCCGCGCCTTGATCAATAGACGCGTTGGCCGCGAAACAGGCGGTTCCCATGTATGCGGGCACGGTCCCTCATCCGAGCAGCCCCAAACAGGTTTGTCCTGAACGCGCGCGAAGTGAGCGCTACGGTTCCAAGGCTGCTTGGTTGGAAGCCTGGGCTCCACAGTCTGGCGGACCCGTCGGATATCCTTTCACGCATACATGTCATCGTGCGACATTCATGATGATTTCGTATGAAGTGTCCTTTAGTCAGTGTCTAAAGCGTTCTCCGGTCATACTGGAACCGAGTCGTATCCCAGAGCATCCCAGTATTATCTTCATGTGATGTTCATTTGCACCCTGTGCTGTGCTATCCCCGATAATTTTGGTTACGGGGTGTTGTATTTGAGTGTGTGTTTCTTTCTGTTTTGTTTTGTGTGCTTGCTTTGTGCTGTCTGTGTGTATTTTGAGTTTTTCATTGCAGTTCTATTGTTTACGGTCTCTCTTCTCTCGGACTGCCAGCCTGCCTGCCTGTCTGTGTCTGTCAGCCAGGCCGTCAGTAATTTTCAGTCTCTTTCTCTTTCTCTCTCTTTATCTCGTCATCTCTTTCTTTCTTTCTCTCTTCTCCACCTCTTCCTCCCTCTCCTCTCCGTCACCAACCCCCTCCTCATTCTCCTCCTCCCTCTCTCCGTCTCCCTCCTCCTCCTCCTCCTCCTCCTCCTCCTCTCCTCTCCGTCTCCCCCCTCCTCTTCCCTCTCCTTCCCGTCTCCCTCCTCTCCCCCTCGTGGCCCGAGGCGCCCCCGCAACCCCCCCGCTCGGCATGCCGCGGAGCGACACGCCTCCCCGGCGACGGACGCCGCCCCGAAGGCTCGCCCCCGCTGCCCTGGGGGGAGGCACGGGGGGGAGGAGGAGGAGGAGGAGGAGGAGGAGGAGGAGGAGGAGGAGGAGGATGAGGATGAGGATGATGATGAGGAGGAGGAGGATGAGGATGGTGATGATGATGATGATGATGATGATGATGATGATGATGATGATGATGGTGATGGTGATGGTGATGGTGATGGTGATGGTGATGGTAATGGTGATGGTGGTGGTGGTGGTGGTGGTGATCGTAATCATGATGATGACGGTGATGGTGATGATGACGATGATGATGATGATGGTGACGGTGATGGTGGTGGTGATGATGACGACGATGATAACGATGCTGTTGCTGATGATGATGCTTATAATGATGCTGACATGATGATGATGAGTATGCTGATGCTGATGCTGCTGATGATGCATATGATGGTTATGACGATGATGATGACGATGCTGATGATGATGATGTGGTTGTTGATGAAGGCGATGCTGGCAATGCTGGCAATGATCTGGTAATGGTCATGATGCTGAGGATGAGGATGATGATGGTGCTTGATGCTGATGCTGCTGCTGATGAAGATGCTGAAGATGATGTCGATGATGCTTGTGATGGTGTTGGTGAGGATGGTGACCATGATGCTGATGCTAATGCTGATGATGAGGATGATGATTATACAAAGGATGATTATGATTGCGATGGCGATGGGGACGCTAATGAGAAAGACGACGATGATGATGATGATGATGATGATGATGATGATGATGATGATGATGATGATGATGATCACAATGATGATGACGCTGATGCTGGTGATGATGATACTGATGATGATGGCGATGCTGACGATGATGATGATGACGACGATGATGATGATTATGATGATGATGACGATGATGACGATGATGATGATGATGATGATGATGATGATGATGATGCTGATAGGGGACGATGATGCCGACTTTGACGACGTCGACGAGGACGACGATGATGATGCTGATGCTGATGACGCTGCTGAGGATGATGCTGATAATGGTGACGGCGACGGCGATGCGAATGTTGGTGGTGATGGTGGTGATGCATCTGATGATGTTGCTGATGATGCTGACGACACAGAGGATGATGACGATGACGATGATGATGCTGATGATTATGATGACGATGATGATGCTGATCACAATGATGATGACGCTGATGCTGTTGATGATGATGACACTGATGACGATGACGATGCTGGCGATGACGATGATGATGATTATGATGATGATGATGCTGATGATGATGATGTTTATGCTGCTGCTCCTGATGATGATGATGCTGCTGCTGATGATGATGATGATGATGATGATGAATATGATGATGATGATGATGATGATGATGATGATGATGATGATGATGATGATGATGATGATGATGATGATGATGACGATTCTGATGATGATGCTGGTGATGAAACTGATGATGACGCTGATGATGATGATGATGATGATGATGATGATGATGATGATGATGATGATGATGATGCTGGTGATGAATATGATGCTGCTGATGCTGATGATGCTGATGACGATGCTGATGATGCTGCTGATGCTGATGATCCTGCTGCTGCCGCTGATGCTGATGCTGATGCTGATGCTGATGCTGATGATGAAGGAGAAGAAGAGGACGATGGATGGATGGATGCATGGACGGACGGACGGATGGATGGATGGATGGCTTGAATGGAGGATGGATGGATGTTGGATGGAGGGTGGAGGATGCAGGATGCAGGATGATCAGGAGGAGGAGGAGGCGGAGGAGGAGGAGGAGGAGGAGGAGGAGGAGGAGGAGGAGGAGGTGGAGGAGGACGAGGAGGAGGAGGAGGAGGAGAGGAGGAAAAGGAGGAGGAGAAGGAGGAGAGGGAGGAGGAGGAGGGATATGAGGAGGAGAGGAGGCGGAGGAGGAGGAGGAGGAGGAGGAGGAGGAGGAGGAGTAGGAGGAGGAATCGGAGTAGGAGTAGGAGTCAAGCTAGTCAGCTCGAGCGAGACATGCATGCCATGTCCATTCCGACCCGCCTTTCCACAACATAAGAAACAGTGCTGGCACAAGCGGGAGCCGAGATCACATCGGCGAGCTGTCACAGCTGATGCGGCCGCGCCAGCGGTTACCGGTGGGAACTCCCCAGCTCGTCTCAAAGGGTGCGCGGGCATTTCAGCACGAGTTGAGGTTGCCCCAAGAGGACCCAGGAAGCTTCAAGAGGGCCCCAGGAAGCCCTAGGATGTTTCAGGACACCCCAGGGAGCCCCAGGAGGCCCCAGGAGTCCCCTGAAGGCCCCAGTGAGTCCTTCCCCGGGAGGCCTCAGGAAGGCCCAGGAGACGCCAGGAGCCTCTCCAGGAAGCCCCAGGAGGTCCAGGAGGCCCCACGAAGCCCCAGGAAACTCGGCTGGCAAAACGCATTGCGTGCGCAGAGCGGCCAGCTGTCATGGCAGAATTCTTGCGGCCACGACTGCGGTGGCCGATGGGAACCGGCCCGGCGCGTCTCAAAGGCCGTGCCAGCGCGCGGGCACCTCGGTGCAGGTCGGTGACTCGGGCGGGCGCGATGGCATGATGACGTCGACCACCTGGGCGACATGGCGACCCGCGACGGGGGAGGAGGAGGAGGAGGAGGAGGAGGAGGAGGAGGAGGAGGAGGAGGAGGGCGAGGCGGAGGAGGCGGAGGAGGAGGAGGAGGAGGAGGAGGAGGAGGAGGAGGAGGAGGAGGAGGAGGAGGAGGAGGAGGAGGAGGAGGGCGAGGCGGAAGCTCCTCCTCCTCCTCCTCCTTCTTTTCCTCCTGGCGATTGGAAGCCCTCCCGGCTGCCCCCCCCCCCGGGGTGTCTCCTCCCGCCGCCCTCCTCCCTCTCCCCTTTTCCCTCGCCTGGCTGGTGGTGGTGGAGCTGTGGCGGGGTGGTGGAGGACGACGAGGTTCCCAGTTTCGTTGCCGCCAGTTGGCAGCACGCGCACTCGCGCTCGCGCACTGGCGCTCCGCCATTTGGCGGCGTGGCAGGCGCGGCTCCCAGGGGGCCCCTACACCTGTCTCGCATGAAGCGACACCCGGCCCCCTGGGAGCGGGCACGCGCGCCGGGCACTTGCCCCACTGCCAGCGCCCTACTCGGGACTGCTCATGCCTGCCCTTTGCCCGGGGCTTCGGCACCAACGCGCCCCACTTGGGTGCGCCTCAACCAGAACCAGAACCAGGAGGACGAGGCGGAGGGAGGAGGGAGGAGGGGGGGACGAGGCGGAGGAGGCGGAGGAGGCGGGGAGGCGGAGAGGGGTGTGGGCGGAGGAGGAGGAGGAGGAGGCATGAGGAGGCGAGGCGGAGGAGGCGGCGGAGGAGGTAGGAGGAGGAGGAAGGAGGAGGGATGAGGAGGAGGAGGAGGAGGAGGAGGGCGAGGCGGAGGAGGCGGAGGAGGAGGAGGAGGAGGAGGAGGAGGAGGAGGAGAGGAGGAGGAGGAGGAGGAGGAGGAGGAGGCGCGGCGTCGACCATCGCGGTGGCCCGCGATGATTGCGACAACGACGGCAAGGCCAGCGACGGTGCCGATGACGGCGACGATTCTGGAAGGATTTGGACATTCGGGGGCGGACAGAACCCCCAACAGTGACACGTCGATTAGTGAATTGTCCGTTTTCGGTTCTCGAGAGGGCGCCGCGGCCGTTATTTTCCAGGCTTGCGCCCGCCAGGTTTGGGCCTCAGGTCGTTTTCACTAAACCACGTTTTGCTAAAGGGAGGTCTGTCCATCCCCGAGACATGCGCTCGCGGCTTCGCGCGCGCATGTCGCCCGCGCGGCATTTTTTTCCACAGGATTCGCGCCCTGGGTGCTTGACGCAGCATGGCGAATGCACCGCGTGGCGTGATGAGATCGCTTGCTTTTTCACGAATTCAGGGAAATGGCATGGTTTTTCCATGATTCCAGAAATTGCGCGCGGGCAGGGATTCGGAAGATTTATGATGAAAACCATTGTTTTTGTTTAAACGGTTCTTATGTTGAAAAGCTTGCAAACACTGTGTGTTTGTGCACTTTGTTGTATTTTCGGCAATGGATTATCGACGTGGACGACAGGACGTTCATGTTGAGAAATGACGAAGCATGCTGTTTTTGTATTGTTGTTTTTGCAGGTTCGGATGGGACGTCCCGTATGGGGCGGCTATCGGCCGGGGAGAGGGGGGAGTAGGAGTATATTCTAGTAAGGAATAAGGATGTGAGTAGGAGTAGGAGTAGGAGTCAAGCTAGCCAGCTCGAGCGAGTCGAGCATGGCATGCCCATTCCCACCCGCCCTCCCACAACAGAAGAAATAGTGCTGGCGCAACTGGGGACCGACGTCAGATCGGCAAAATGGTTTGCCACAGCTGCTGCAGCCGCGATGGCGGTTACCGGTGGGACATTCCTGGCGCGTCTCAAAGTGTGCGCTGGCATGTCAGCACGAGCCGAGGAGGCCCCAGGAAACCTCAGGAGGCCTCAGGAGGCCTCAGGAGGCCCCAGGAGGTTGCAGGAAACCCCAGCGAACCCCAGGAACCCCCAGGAGGCTTCAGGAGGGCCCAGGAAGCCCCAGGAGGTTCCAGGAGGCTTCAGGAAGCCCCACGAGGTGTCAGGAACCCCCGGGGAATCCCAGGAAGCCCTCGGATGCCTCAGGAGGCCCCAGGAGGATCCCCGAGGCCCTTGGGAAACCCGGGAAACCCCAGGATGTTCCAGGAGACCTTGGGAGGCCCCATGGGGCCCTAGGCGCTCGACGATTTGGCGAACGAGAAATGTGCGCCGCGCCTTAGCGGGAACGCAATTTTCAGAAAGCATGCGCACGGCGCCGAGGCGACAGGGACATTTCGCCCTGTCGCGCGCGATGTGCACCGCGCTCCATTTCTGCCACGCATTTTGCAAAACCGACGTCGACTTGGTATTGGTTTTTGACAGGTCGGATGGCCCCTCCCGTTTGGGTTGCCCGAGGCGTCCGCGCGCGATGTGCGCCGCGTCCCATTCCTGCTACGCATTTCGCATCGACGACGACAAGACAGGCCATGTCGAGAGGGAAAGCGTAGACTTTGTACTGATTCCCCACATGCTTAGTGGGGTTCTGGTTTTCTTCCCTGCCGCGTCGCACCCGCGTCTCACCTCACACCTCCCCTCCTCCCAACCTCCTCCTCCTCCTCCTCCTCCTCCTCCTCCTCCTCCTCCTCCTCCCGCACACAGCACATCACAGCACAGCACAGCAGACCGCAGCACAGCATAGGACAGCACAGCACAGCACAGCTCAGCACAGCACAGCACAGCACAGCACAGCACGCCCTTTCGTTGCACTTTCTGGACACCATATGGGGAGGCGTGGGTTCTCCACACCACAGGGGGTGAGCTGGGGGTGGGGACGCTATCCGTTTCGGGCTCGCAACGCGTGGCAGGCGTGGCTTCTCGACACCACAGGGGGGGAGCTGGGGGTGGGGACGCTATCCGTTTCAGGCTCGCAAAGCGTGGCAGGCGTGAGTTTCTCGACACCACAGGGGGTGAGCTGTGGGTGGGGACGCTATCCGTTTCGGGCTCGCAAAGCGTGGCAGGCGTGGGGGTGGTCCCTGAGCTCGCCCGCTATCCACGACACTGTCGCAAAGCCTAGCAGGCGTGGCACTTTCTCGACACCAGAGGGGGTGCGCAGGGGGTGGTCCCTGAGCGCGGCCGCTATCCACGACATTGTCGCAAAGCCTAGCAGACGTGGCACTTTCTCGACACCAGAGGGGGTGCGCAGGGGGTGGTCCCTGAGCTCGCCCGCTATCCACGACACTGGCGCAAAGCCTAGCAGGCGTGGCAGTTTCACGACACCGTAAGGGGTGCGCAGGGGGTGGTC
>CAUYUJ010021151.1:5000-42500 GCA_963575745.1 Prorocentrum cordatum
GAGAGGTGTCGCGAACGACGAAGAGCCTTCGTCCCGTTGTTGTGCGAGACTCTGGGAGGAGGAGGAGGAGGAGGAGGAAGAGGGAGGAGGAGGAAGAGGGAGGAGGAGAAGAGGAGGAGGAGGAGGAGGAGGAAGGAGGAGGAGGAGGAGGAGGAGGAGGAGGAGGAGGTCTATGACCCGTGTTGGCCACGAACAATGTTCCGGACGTTCCGGACATGCTCCGGGCAAAAAGTTGTGCCGGGCAATTGGTTGCTCCGGACAGCTGTAGGAATTGACGTCCTTGGGGGCCGCGCGAGCGCCCTCGGCCCGCGCCGCGCCCTCGGGTCATAGACTGTGACCCGAGGGCGCGGGCGCGGATATGCTCGCCGCTCGTGGCCTTTCCCCCCCCCTTCCCCCCAGCAGCAACAAAAAACACAAGCGCGCACCGGAGGCCACCCTGGCCCAGGACGTCGGAGGAGGAGGAAGAGGGTCGGAGGAGACCTCCTCCTCCTCCTTTCTCCTCCTCCTCCTCCTCGTCCTCCTCCTCGTCCTCCTCCTCCTCCTCCTCCTCCTTCTCCTCCTCCTCCTCGTCCTCCTCGTCCTCCTCGTCCTCCTCCTCCTCCTCCTCCTCGTCCTCTCCTCCTCCTCCTCCTCCTCCTCCTCGTCCTCCTCCTCGTCCTCCTCCTCCTCCTCCTCTCCCTCCTCCCCTCCTCCTCTCCTCCTCCTCCTCCTCCTCCTCCTCCTCCTCCTCCTCCCTCCTCCTCCTCCTCCTCCTCCTCCTCCTCCTCCTCCTCCTCCTCCCAGGATATCGCCTCAGCCCCGCTTGCGGCCGAGAGGTGCTGGAGGAGCTCCAGGAGCAGCAGGCCGTGCTGGCCGAGCAGGCGCCGTTGGCAAAATATCCGAGCCCGGCCTTCGCCGAGCAACGACTCGGGCAGCTCGACTCGAGCAGTGGTGGAGCGTCCTGGCTTGCCTATATCTAGGCCTCCTAGATGGGCTCGGAGTAGATAGGGGTCGGAGGATTGCGCCTCATCGCCGATGCATCGGTTTTTGCGGCTCGATGCGGAATCCGTTTTTCTTCGCGCTGGCGTCGCCGATGCATCGCCGACGTCGCCGATGCATCGTCGATGCATCGCCGATGTATGGCCAATGCATCGCCGATGCGGCGCGATCCTCCGACCTCTTCTATTCGGACCCCATCTAGGAGGCCTCTACCATAGGGCCACCATTTTTGTTTTGGTGGTTTGCACGAAATGTTATTAGAACATGTCTGGCTGAGGCTGGCTTGTCTTTATGCATCGGGTCTGTGTTCTAAGAGCACGGTTTTTGTTCTCAGAACATTCTGAGTTTCGAAGAACATGCCGTGGTAAGCCTATAGGAATGCCAGGACTGTCGGTCCCTGCTCAATCGATGGGCGGCGGGGGTGCAGCCTTCCTCGAAATCAAACGCAAGGTTTTATCCAACCCCCTCGCCTCTGCATTTCATTGCTGATCGTCGCGCGCGACGCGGCCCGCGGGGTCCGGAA
Source organism: Prorocentrum cordatum (assembly GCA_963575745.1). Taxonomy (NCBI): domain Eukaryota; class Dinophyceae; order Prorocentrales; family Prorocentraceae; genus Prorocentrum; species Prorocentrum cordatum. Next base: position 6,502 of record CAUYUJ010021151.1, read on the forward strand.
CAAAAAGTTGCAGTCGTCAGTGTCGGCGCGAGCGCTGACATTCGGGGCTTGTGGGCGCCCCAGGAACAACATTGCACATGGGGTTCGGAATGCGTCGAGCACGCGGCGAAATCTGCAAAAACCCTACCCGAGCCTCCCATCGATCAGCCGCGAGTCCGGGGGGGAAGTGAGAAGGGGCGGGCCTTCTCAGAAGGCTCGGGGGAGCGTAAGACCTGGGTTTGCCGGGACTCGGGTTCGCCATCGTTTTTTGACGACCGCGACTCGGATTTTGACGACGAGGAGGAGTTTTGTGGGATGTCTGCAGCGGGAGGCCTCGTCAAAATGCAGGCTCGGCCTCGTCATTTTTTTGACGACCTCGTCGGGGATTTCCGAGTCCCCCGTACCCGGGTCTTACGTCTCCCCGATAGGCTCGGAAGGCCTCGGGCCTTCTGAGAAGTTCGACGGCCAGAGTGCTTCCGAGAAGAGCCCCGCCGCCCTCTGAGACGGCCTGCCCCCTCTCGCTGCCTCCCGGGCGCGCCGCCGCATCGCTCCGGGAAAGTCGAGGGCCGGAGGGGGTCCCTAAGGGCTTGTCGACTTTTCGCCAATCGACTTGTGAGAATCGAGCCAGATAAACCCAGGTAAATGCAGATAAATCGAGGTAAATCCAGGTAAATCTAGATAAATCTGGGCAAATCCAGGTAAATCCAGAGATCTCCAGGGAAAGTTCGAGCACTTCGCGGCCGCTCCAGCGCGAGTCGAAGGACGGCAGAAGTCGTTAAGCCTTTATCGAGGGGGGGCAGCCAAGACGCTGAAAGAAGAGCCGCTTCGGGCTCGGGTGTTCGGGCCGTTCCGTCGGGGGTGGGCAGATCTGCCACTGAGGGGAGGTTTTACGAAAGGGAGGTTTGTCCACCGTCGCTTCCTCAGGGCGTGTGTCTCTATTGCTTGGGGCACAATTCAACGGCACCGTAACGGGTACTTACTAACGGGTACTTTGCAATTTTGCCGAAAGTTGCCACTTTAAGGCTTCTTTCTGGCAATGCAGCGTTGCCCGCATCGGGAAGGGTTGGCTTCGCTGGGTCACTGGCCAAAGTACCCGTTAGTGGAGTCCCTGTTTGTGGGGCGCTGAACAATGGGCATTACAGCCCCCGGCCCCCCCTCCCCGCCCCCCATAATTAACGTAACGCCCCTCCCCGCCAGCGCTCCGGGCACTGCCGCCGTGCGCACGGCGGGGGGGAGGCGTTGCATTAGGCCCCCCCTGGCCCCTCCCCCCCCCCTCATATAGTGCCCATTATCGCCGAAAATGAAAAACGCGCATTCGCTCTATGTCGTCGTGGAACCTGTCTGTGGCCTAGGCACGCGGTGGCCAGAAAATTCGCCTTGCTCCTCATCATGCGTTCATGATGGTAGCACCGGGGGCGGCAAAGAGGGGGGTGATGACTAAGGGGGGATGGATATCATGGCGGGGGCCATGAGATTTCCCCAGATTTCATAGCGCCTCTTCTTATTTCATTGCGTCCCTGGCCCCCCCAAGGGCCGCGCACATGCCGCCAGCCATCATTTGCGCCCCCCCCCCTCTTGGACGCCCCCCTCTTGGCCGCCCCCGATAACACGATGTCCTGATTGGTTCAGCACGGGGCCCCCGGAAGTCCCGACCTTCTCCCCAGGGCCAGTTTTTCATCTTGAGTCGCTTCTCTTATAGTCCCGGGGCCCGGCGAGGGCCCCCAGATGCCGAAGACGGCGCAAACAACCTCCCGTCGCGCTTTGTTTCGCGACGCGAGCATGTCTGGGCTTTCCCCCGCCTCCCATGGATTCAGCAGAATCGATGGTTGGTGGGGGTAAGATTCGGATGCCGCCACCTGAATGACAAAACAAAACGGGTTCGTCTGCCCCGACATTCGCGCGTAGGCTGCTCGCGCAGGGTCGCGCGCAGGCGCCCTCGCTTCCAGTGTGGCGTGCCGCGCTGGCGGCCCGCGCAAGCCGCCGCGCAAGGTCGCCGTGCCAGCTGTGGTAGCACACCGAGTTCGGGCATCTAGATACTTCAGAAGAGCGCTCCTGATGATTTCTTTCGATCGCTGTACCGAACATCTCTGTAGCTCATCTGCAGCTCGAGTTGCATCAAGAAACTCGTCATCATCTCTAGAAAAACCCTCCCGCGTACATCTAGGCCTCCTAGATGGGGTCCGAGTAGACGGGATCGGAGGATCGCGCCGCATCACCGAGGCATCGCCGATGCGGCTCGATGTGGAACCCGATTTGTTCCACGTCGACATCGCCGATGCATCGCCGATGCGTCGCCGATGCGTCGACGATGCGCGGCCGATGCATCGCCGATGCATCGACGATGCGGAGCGATCCTCCGACCCCATCTATTCCGACCCCATCCAGGAGGTTTTTAGTATTAAGTCGGGCCTGTCCCTCTACAGGAGCATTCAAAATAGTCAAAACATAGCCTGGCGACCATTTTGGCATATTATAGGTATCTGAGGGGCATTGGGGGATCATAATTTCGAGTCGTTCGTCCGAGATCTGCCTCCAAGGGGACCTGCCCGACCTAACTCGGGTACAGGACCCGCCTCTTCTCGCCGCCCCACCCCTTGACATCGCTCGGACGTGTGCATTCCTCCTCGGCGAGGACCGTCGAGGAGCCTCCTTGATCTTTTGGCGAAAAAGCCCCGCACAAAACCGACAAAAAAAAAACAGGGAATGGACGTCCGAGCGACAAAAAAAACGCGCAAACCCGAACAAAAAACACAGGGAATTTGGCGAAGAACCGCGCACAACACCGACAAACAAAAAGCACAGGGAAGGGACGCCCGAGCGATGGCCCCACCCCCCGGCAGGCGCGCGCCCTGGCGCAGCTGCGGCGGGAGCGCTCCCAGGCGGCCGGGGACCAGTTCTGGCTCGAGCGCTCCCTGGGCCGCGAGGGGGCGCCCGAGGAGCGGAGGGGGCGGGCCGCGGCGGGGGCGGCAGCGGCGGCGAGGCCCGAGCCTCGCATGCCTCCTCCTCCTCCTCCTCCTCCTCCTCCTCCTCCTCCTCCTCCTCCTCCTCCTCCTCCTCCCTCCTCCCCTCCTCCTCCTCCTCCTCCTCCTCCTCCTCCTCCTCCTCCTCCTCCTCCTCCTCCTCCTCCTCCTCCTCCTCCTCCTCCTCCTCCTCCTCCTCCTCCTCCTCCTCCTAGGAAGCCGCTGGCATCTTGGACCCGCTGCTCCTGCCCCGAGGGAAGGGGGCCGACCGGGCCTTCCCTGGGCGAGCTGGCCCACATAATTACCAGCCTGGAACATATCCCTATCCCTATGCTGGGCATCTCCTCTTCAGAGGCCAGTCTTAGGGATTCCCTTATTTTTTGAGGGCGAATCCCTAAGATTCAGGAGGGGAAAAAACGCACAGACACAAGTAATCGTCGATTTCCCCAAAAATATGGCAAAATATGGGAAGTGGTGGGGAACCTCAAACGACGCGAAGATTGGGACAAATTCGGATCGGGATAACTCGAAATCTCTGAGAGTCGGCGGGTTTGGAGGATGTATCGGGCGCCGCGGCCGCTCCAGAGCGTTCCGGAACGCTCTGAGAGCGCTCCGGAACGCTCTGGAGCGATTTATCCCGATCCTAGCTCTGTTTTATATGCTGGGCATCTCCTCATCACGCTGCCAGTCTCAGGGATTCCCCTATTGTTTGAGGGCGGATCCCTAAGATCGTCATCGCCTTTTGGGCGTGTCAGTCTCAGGGATAGGGATAAGATCGAGGCTGGTAAGCATGCGGTCGGCAGCACATCCTGGGAGCCCCTCGCGTACCCTCGCAGTTCGAAGAAAAAGAAGAATAACACAAAGGCCATGAACGGAAACTTTTGCGGCGCTCCGCGCGAGGTTCTTGGATCGGCGCCTGGGCCCCCCCGGGCGGCGCTTCCGGCGCCGCCTCTGGCGCGCTCCGCGCGCCAGGGAACGGGGTCCAGCGCAGATCCAAGAAATCTGCGCGGAGCGCCAACAGTTTATGCTTGTGGCGTTTCCCTTTCTTCTTCCATCAGTTTCCGTTGTTGGAGTGCACCAGCGTCGATGAGCGTTTGGTCCTCGATGAGGCAGCGCCGACGTCCGGCGCCGCTTCGGCGTCGACTCGCCCTCCCAGGCGCTCCCAGGGGCGCTGCGTTTCCCGTCCTGCCTGGGGGCTCCAGGAGGTTCTTCTCGTCGCCACGGCGGGGACCGCCTCGGAGAGCGGGTCGGGATGGCGACCAGTGCTGGCTGGAGCGCTCCCAGCCAAAGGAGGGAAAGTCACCTGGACCCGATCATGGGCGTTTGCGAAACGGCCCTGCATGCTTACGAAGCAGCCTTGCCTGTTCGATTCCTTCTTTGGGCCCTTTGCTAAGCGGCTTCGCGTGTCGGGGTGATTGTGATGAGGGTGGAGGGAGGAGGAGGAGGAGGAGGAGGAGGAGGAGGAGGAGGAGGAGGCGGAGGAGGAGGAGAAGGGAGGAGGAGGAGGAGGAGGAGGAAGAAGGGACGAGGAGGGAGGATGAGGAGGAGGAGGAGGAGGAGGAGGAGGAGGAGGAGGAGGAAGGAGGAGGAGGAGGAGTTGTGCTCTCTACCCAGGGCCGCGAGGGGGGAGCGGAGAAGGACCACGGCGAGATGGCGGCGGCCCTCGTTCCGCTGCGTGGCCCAGACGGGCGGCGCCCCCAGACCCCCGACGTCATATTTTTTTCGCTCCCCGGGACCAGTTTTTCGTCCTGGGTTGTTTTTTTACGGTCTCGAGGCCCGGCGGCCGAAAATAGCGAAACACCTTCCTCTGCGTTTTTTTGTCATGACTCGAGGGGTCTGGGTCTCGAGTGAATCGAGACGTCGGTTCTTTCTAGTCTGTTCGGTTTCTCGGGGCCCGTACCATGTTCGGCCACGCACAGAGGGGGTGTGGGTTATGGGCACGCCCCTCTACATATGGAGTATCCATAGATAAGCAAAACATAGTCTCGGGACGATGTTTCGATTATGTTTGATTTGTTTGATTATGTGTGTTCCCCACATCCAAAGTTGGGTGTTTGTTTTCTCTGCGCAACCCCCGCGCAGGAACCTCGCACCTCACCCCCTCTCCTCCTCTCCCGTCGCCCACTAACCCATTCACTCAATCACTCACACCGCTATCATCAGTCCCACGCGCACACACATGCACACTTACTCACAGTCAATCATCACTCACTCGTCATCACAGTCACTCGATCATTTTCGTTCATTTCTTCCAAGAATACCCCTCATCACTCATCGCACTCCCATCACAGCACCATCGTTTTGTTCCCCACATCCAAAGTGGGGGTCTTGTTTTCTCTGCGCACCCCCGTGCAGGAGCAGGATAACACACCCTTTCCTCTTCTCTCATCGCACACTCATTCACTCATTCACTCAATCACTCACACACTCATCGCGCTCACTCACGCACCAGCTTACTCACCCACTCACACACTCACACATACACACTCACTCACCCACCTACCCACACGCACACACTCGTCATCATCACTCACTCACGCATTCACCATCCATTCACTCACCCACCGACCTGCCCACTCACTCACTCACACTCATCTTCGTCATCATCATCACCATCATCATCATCACCATCGTCACCATCATCATCATCATCATCATCACCATCGTCACCATCATCATCATCATCATCATCATCATCATCATCATCATCATCATCATCATCATCATCATCATCATCATCATCATCATCATCATCATTATTACCATCAATTCACACACTCGCTCACTCATTCACACGCACTCATCTAAGGCGTGAGCTTCGTCTGTGAGTGAATTGCGAGGGAGTCTCACGTGGGAGCCCCCTCCCTATGGGGCCCGCACTTCATGTGAATAATCCCAGCGGGTCGTCGGAATCCTGTACCGGTCGTCGCGTTTGGTTTCGTCAAGCTTGAGTATGGCGGAGGTCTACGGCGGGAACCTCGTCTGTGAGTGAATTGCGAGGAAGTCTCTGGCGGGTCATCTTAGTAACCCCAGCGGGCCATCGGAACCTAGTAACTGTCATCACTTTTGGCTTTTCAAGCCTGAGTGTGGCGGTGGTCTCAGGCGGGAGCACCCTCCTTACGGGGCCCGCAGCTCGTGTCTGTAATCCGAGCGGGTCATCGGAATCCTGTACCTGTCGTCACTTTTAGGCTCCTGAGGCCTGAGAATGGCGGAAGTCTCGTGAGTGAATCGCGAGGAAGTCTCAGGCGGGAGCCCCTTCCGTATGGAGCCCCCTGCTCATGTGAGTAATCCGAGCGGGTCATCGGAATCCGGTATTTGTCATTTTTTGGGGGCTCCTGAGGCCTGAGTATGGGACAAGTATCAGGCGGGAGCCTCGTCGGTGGGTGAATTCCGAGGAATTCTCAGGCGGGAGCCCCATCCCTATCGGGCCCGCAGATCATGTTATTTATCCGAGCGGGTCATCGGAACTTCGTAACTTCCATCTCTTTGGGGCTCCTGCGGCTTGAAAATGAAGGGAGTATCAGGTGGGAGCTTCGTCTGTGCGTGAATTGCGAGGAAAGGTCAGACGGGGACCCCCTCCTTATGGAGTCCGCAGATCACGTCATGAATTCGAGCGGGCCATCGGAACCGAGTAACTGTCGTCACTTCTGGGCTCGCGGATCCTGCATATGGGGGAAGTGTCAGGCGGGAGCCTCGTCCATGAGTGAACTGCGAGGAAGTCTCAGGCGGGAGCCTCCTCTCTATGTGGCTCGCAGCTCATGCTATTAATCCGAGCGGGTTATCACAACCCTTCAACTGTCGTCAATTTTGGGCTCCTGAGGCCTGAATTTTTGGGAGGTATGAGGCGGGAGCCTCTTCTGTGAGCGTATTGCGAGGCAGAACAGCACGCGCGCTCGTCGCGACTCATGGCGCATGGGCGTGCCCTTCCGTTTTGCTGCAGGCCGAAGACGAGTGCAACGCGTTTCAGGGCGATCCCGACGCGGGTCGGCGCCTCCTGACCTGAACGTCCCGAACATGCACGCGACGGGGGACATCCACGGCGTCTTACCGGCCCACGTCGGCATGGAGTTGCGATTCACTGCAGTGCAGGAAGAGTTGAAGAAGGGTTGGTCCTCGTGCAGGAGCAACGGGCCACCATCGTGTCTCTCGAGTTCCACCCCGAGGACGCGCAGCGGTGCGAGAAGCGCACGCCGCGCCAGTTGTTTCGCCCCCGCTTCCTACCGCAGGTGATCTGGCTGCAGGTACACGGCGCACGGGTTCAAGGAGTCCCCGATCGACCAGGAGGTCGCCGAGATGTTGTGACAGAGCGCCGAAGGCGCTGGCGACGACGGCGAGGCCGAGGCGCGGGCGCGGGGCTTGCTGATGTTCAGGCCCAGCGAGCAGGAGCTCACGTGGCAGTGCTCGGGGCCGCGAGCTGCGCGCCGCTCGGTGTTCACCATGGCGCATGCGTCCTACCTCGCCTCGGCGTTGTCGCAGGGCCAGACGTTGCGGAAAGGCGCCACCATCGATTGCGCAAGGGGCGAGGACGCTGGCCGCGCGGGCATGTCGGACGACCAGCGGTGGCTGCACCTCTACGTCATGTTCTCCCGCGCCTCGCGCTTGCTGAACGCGCAGATCCCGCGGCCGCCCGCGCGCGAGTTTCTGGGGCGAGGGGCCGCCGGCGCCCTTGCGGACGGCACTGGGGAAGTCTGACGAGGTAGCGAGGGGCTCCAGGGCAGAGGCGGAGCAGCTCGCGGCCGAACTAGGCTTCGTGCCGCCTCTCGCCTGAGCGCGGCTGCGCCTCGTTCGATGCCCGCGGGGTTGCCCCAACGGCTTGGTCTCGCGCGCCAGCGGCTCGCGGGGTTGCCGCGACGACCTGGCCCGCGGGGGTGGCCCCAACGGCTGCGCGATGCGGGCATTGGAAAACGCATCCTTGCTGGCCGAGGTGGCGACGGCGCCGAGGAAAACCGACGCGCGCCAGGAGGAAGGAGAGGCGCACGAGGAGAACAGGCGGGGCGGAGATGGGGAGGGGGAGAAGGGGGGAGGTGAAGGAGGAGGAAGAAAACGACGAAGAGGTAGGGAAGGAGAGGAAGAGGCGGAGGACGAGGAGGAAGAGGAGGAGAAGGAGGCGGAAAAGCAATATGATAAGGAATGCAACGGGTAGGACGAGAACGAAAAGGAGGAGGAGAAGGATGAGAAGGAAGGGGGAGAGGAGGACGCAGAGGGCGAAACGAGGGCGGAACGAGGACAAACTAAATCGATTCTCGTGCGGGGCCCTACCGTCGGAGTATGTTTTGGCATTTTTGAATTGGTCGCCCAACATCCGCCTGTTGGAGGATTTGCCCGACCCCAGGGTAGGGCAAGGGGGGAAGGCTTTTCAGAAACACCCTTGCTTCTCAGAAGGCTCGGACCTTCGCTGCATATGTAAGGCTGGCGCCGTCTAGCTAGCAGCCTCCTGAGAAGCTTTCCCCCTCCCCCAGTACCCCCATCTGCGCGCCGCAAGCTTGCTGTGGAGCCGTCAAAAGACAACTCTGGATACACCTTCTTCCGGGGAAGTGGGCGAATGGTCGGGGAGGCCCGTGTCTCGGAAAAGATAAAAGACGCCGGATGCCCGGGGATACCCGACCCCAGACAACGTTCGGGGGCGGCAATGAGGGGGGTGATGACAGGGGGGGGGAAATCATGGCGTAGGCTATATTATTCCCCCAGATTCCATGACGCCTGTTCTTATTTCATTACGTCCCTGGCCCCCCTGTTCGCCGCGCGCATGCCGCCCGCCATGATTTGCACCCCCGTTTTTGGACGCCGCCGACCCCAGACCACAAGCCTCCGAATCGGTTTTGGAGGTTGCCGCCCTTGCGACCGCGGCGGCCGCAGATCGGGCCAATGCTTCCGTCGAGGAGTGGCATTCCCTTCCCCCCCCCCGCACTGTGCGACGCAGACGTGTCTCAGGCATAACAAGGTATAAACCGTCATGGCGCCAACATTGCAGAGCGGATCTTGTTCGGAAGACGATAGGGTGGGCCCGGAGAGTCCCGGAGAATTTCGTTCCGGATTTCGAGGTGAATTTCCTGCGGTTTTTTCTGGGGCCAGGGATGAAGACCAAAACACATCCACGCGAAATTCATTTCGTTTTTCACGCGCCGTGTCGGGCAGACATCCACGCAGAAATCCACGCACAAATCCGCTGCAGCACATCTGCACGGCTGGCGCAATGCTACAGTCTAGACGCTGTCCTACGGAACCCTAAGCAAGGAACGAGGCCCTGGTTTTGCCTCAGTGGAACTTCGATATCCGATAGAAGTCGCAAGGATCACCGAAGACAAATTGCAAGACAAATAAAGAGCATTGAGTCTCAAACGAAGAGGATTCTTTCTTCAGCAGCCCGGCTGTAGCGACAGAGAGCTGTCGATGTGTGTCCAACATGGGCAGCCAAGTTTTCTGGCTAGGGGTCAATTCTCACGCGGCCATCCCTGACGTCGATTCGCCCTCCCAGGCGCTCCCAGGCGTGATGCGTTTTCCGTCCTTCCTGGGCCTCCTGAAGGCTTCTCGTCGCCACGGCTGGAAGCGCCTCGGAGAACAGGTCCGGAGGTACCCCTGCAGGGGTCCCGGGACGGATCTTGAGCCTTGGCATCGCTCGGACGTGTGCGTTTTTCCTCGGCGAGGACCATCGAGGAGCATTCTTGATCACGTGGCGAAAAAACCACGCACGAAACCGACAAGAAACACGGGGAATAGACGTCTGAGCGATGGCCAGTGAGCAGAGCTGGGACGGGCGGGAGAGCTGCCGTCGAAGAACAAGCAGGCGGCACTCTGCCAGATGCAAAAAGCGTGTCGGAGCTCCGCGGGAGCTTCTCGGATCTGCGCTGGGATCCCCTTGGCTCTGGGCCTCGTAGATGGAGCCTCGTAGATGGGGTCGGAGGATCGCGCCGCATTGCCGATGCATCGCCGATGCGGCTCGATGCGGAGCCCTTGCTTCACGTCGACGTCGCCGATGCATCGCCGACGTCGACGACGCATCGCCGGTGCATCGCCGATACTTCGCCGATGCGTTGCCGATGTATCGGCGATGCGGCGCGATCCTCCGACCCCATCTATTGGCGACGCCTCCAGCGCCGCCCGTGGCGCGATCCGCGCGCTGGGGAGGGGGTCCAGCGCCGATCCCAGAATTCCGCGAGGAGGTCCCAAAATCTAAGGCTTGGCCCTTTGGGATAGCGAGTCACTTCGCCGGTTACGGCCCACCACGCTTCGGCGCGACACGCTATCCACTGCCGCTTCCCTGGGCGTCAATGCCCCGAGCATTTCCCGGCCTCACGCGACGCGGAGCGGCAGGCCATCCGCTCGCAAGGCATAGCATGTCGCCAATCCCCCCGCGGCGACACGGTATCCAAAAGTCCCCGACCGTATGTTCATGCGGGCTTGTTCTTCCCCCAGAGGACGCCGCGGCTCAGCGGCGGCTCTTCCGGGAGGCGCAGCAGCAGCTGCAGGCGGCGCCGCCGCAGATGCCCGACGCCTCGGCGCTCGGGTCGGGGCCGCCACAGGACGGCTACCTCGTCGTCGAGTTCCGCGGCGTGGCCGGCGTCACCCCGGGACGCCTCGCTTTCGCGAGCTTCTTGGTGCTCAAGCAGTGGCGAAGCGTCCTGACCTTCCCATAGGTCCGCCGAAGAATGTTCTAGGAGCCTTTTGTGGTTTGCACGACATGTGTTTTTTCGATCATGCCTGGCTAAGGCAGCCTTGTTTGAATCACTCGGGCGTGTGTGATAGCAGCATGGCTGCTTGGTATAAGAATGCTCTTGTGCTCTTAAGAGCATATCTCGTGGTAGGCCTACCGGAATGCCGGGACGGTCGGTCCCTGCTCAAGGTGCGTGTGCTCGGTGCCGCGGGCCAGCAGGTGTGCAAGATCGAGGTCGGCAGCCCCGCTCCGAGGAGAGCGAGTCGAGACAACCATGGTCGGCCTTCGGGGGAGGCCTCGTCGCCACAGCTGGGCGCAGCTCGGAAAGCTGCAGCGTTCCGAGCCGGGTCTATAGGCCTTAGACTTCGGGCCCCGACGCTCCACCCGGCCCGAAAGGTTGGCCAGCGCCCGTCTTGGGCGGCCAGGTCGCTTTTGCCTCCAGCATGGAGGGTCGGCATTGCATTGCCTCCCGCAGGGAGCATTGATCTTGCCTCCCTCCCTGGACCCTGGAAGGGGTCCGGGGACCGATTCTGAGCTGCCCTCGTCTCAGCGCGCCCTGCTCCGAGAGGTCGACGGTCCCATACCGCCGAACGGCGGCGCCCAGCAGCTGCGCCGCGCGCAGCTGACGCTGCCGGCCGCCGACCTGCCCTCGCTGCGGCACGTCGAGCTGGGCCTGCAGGGCGCGGGCGGGGGCGCCTCGGCCAGCGTCGCGTTCGAGGACGTGGCCGCCGCGGGCGACGCGGGCGAGCTGCGGGAGCTGCAGCTCCTGCCCGCGGCCGAGTGGTCCGAGCACGAGCAGGCCGCGTCGATGCAGGTGCTGCTGAGCGCCGTGCTGCCTCAGGACGGCGCCGGCCGCACGCTGGCGCACACGCGCGTGGCCCGGCGGCCGGAGGCAGCCCCCAGGTCGGAGTTTCCTGGGCCGGAGCTGCCGCCGTCCCAGCACCACCTGCGGCAGCGCAACCTGCGCTGGCCAGAGGGCGAGGAGCCAGAGGTGTACAGGGGCCCCGCGCAGGCGTCCAGAGAACACCTGGCCTTCGCCCACGGCCCGCCGGGCGGCGCGAGGGGCCCCGCGGAGGAGCCCGAGGCCCCGCCGCAGGCGCAGGACGACGGCCCGCGGCGCGGGGGCTTCTTCGCGGGCTTCGGCGAGCCCGCCGCGGCCGCGCCGGAGGGCCCCCGCGGCCCCGAGGCCGGCCCGGCGGGATCGGAGCCCTCGCTGGCCTCCACGCCGCCGGAGGCGCCGGGCGGCACCACCTGGTTTGCGGCCTTCGCCGGCTTCGGCGGCGGCGGCGCCGCGGAGGCCGCCGAGGCCGCGCCTGCCAGCGACAGCCGGGCGCGCGCGGCGGCGCCCGCCGCGGGGGGGCGCGGCGGCGCAGGCGCGCGGGGCGGCGCTGCAGCGCCGCCCTTCGCCGCCTTCGCGGGCTGCAGCGGCGCGGGGGCGCCGCCCGCCGACGAGGCGCGCCTCGCCGCGGGCGAGGGCGACGGGGCGGCGGCGCCGCCCGGCGGCGGCCTGCCCTTGGCGGCGTTCGCGGGTTTCGGGGAGGGCGCGGGGCGGGGCGAGCTGGCGCCCCTGCGGCTGCGGCCTCCGTCGAGCTCGGAGAGCATCGGCTTCTTCTTCGCGAGGCTGCGCGGGGCGGTGCAGCAGGGCCGGCTGGGCGCGCCCGAGGTGGCGCAGGACGTCCTCGAGTTCTCCTCGAAGGATCGAGGAGGAGAAGGCTGCATACACACTTGCGTTAAGTCGGGCCTGTCCCTCTACAGGAGGAGTGTTCAAAATAATATGGAAACGATGACTTGATTATTGTTTGATCATTTTTGAATGCGTTTTGACTATGTTTGATTTTTCTCACAACAGCCGCCTGTAGGGAGACATGCCCGATCTAACACTTGCGGAGTTCCGCACGGATTTCTTTGATCTGGATTGGGCCCCCCTGGCGGCGCCGCTGGCGCCGCCCCCCGGCGCGCGGCGCCGACACAAGAGATCCGAGAGGAGTTCCGAATGCCTACGCGTATCATTCAGGAGGGGACAAAAAAAACACACAGACACAATCAATCGGCGATCCCCCAGAAGATATGGGAAACTATGGGAAGTGGGGGGAAGATAGAAACCCAGAAACTATAGGAAAATATGGGGGGATCCGGTTATTTCTGTGAATTTGTGTGTGTGTGTGTGTGTGTGTGTGTCCCAGGGCTCCTTCATACAAGAGATCCGAGAGGAGATCCGAATGCCTACGCGTATAGTGCCGCACTGCTCGCTCTGCTCGACAGGTGGCCGAGGCGGAGGACCTCTCGGAGCTGGCCGGCGGCGAGGAGCAGGTCAGCGTGTACTCGGCGCTGCTGCTGGACGCGCTGGACAAGTACGGCGAGCGTCCCAGTGGTTCTTGGGCACGGCAGGGCCGCTCGTCGAAACTAAACGAATGCTCCGGGATTGAATTGGGGTTCGCCGCGGGGGCACACTCGGCTCTCCTCTAGAGGAGGAGCGTCGGGGCGCCAGCTCCCCGCAGTTCCAGGAAGCATAATCGTCGATTCTGTAGATTCGCATTGCGTCGTCAGTGGTGTTGGCGTTTTTGTTCGTTACGGCATTGTGGTGATTCCGAACATTGCGAGAAGGGGTTGTGATCCTGTTTGAACGTGTGTTTACGAAGGCAAGCGTCATATGCGCAACATGTTTTTTTTTCGTTTTTTTCCCAGCGCCCCCTGCTCCGCGCCTCCGCGCAGGCCTCTAGAGTATGACCCTTGGGCGTTTCCGAGGATTGAAGCCGGAGCGGGGAGAAAAACGGCGACGGAGCCTGGGAATCAAATTGCCCGATCGCCCCGAGAGCAACTAAGGGAAGCTTTACCCCAAGTGCGCGATCCTGATCGTCGCGATGGTCGAGGCGCTGACGAACGTCTACAGCTGCGCGGGAGACCGCAGGGCGCAGCTGGCGGTCCCGCTGTTCACGGCGTTCTGCCGCGCGGCGTCGAGCCTGAGCGAGGAGCAGGGAGCAGACATTCGGGCCGGACGACAGGGGGGGAATTGGGAAAGGGTGTGTTACGAAATCTGCTGCATGCAGCTGGCTTCGGCCCCGCCGAGGAGCCCACTCCTCGATCCAGGGGCGCAATCCGGCGCCGGGCGGCGCCGGGAAAATCAGCCATACGTGAGCTGCTTCTCAAGCCCCCCTTTGCACCCCCTTTCGCCCGGCTCGAGACATGCACGCCCGGCTCCTGGCCGGGCTGGCGACGGTGGCCACGCCCGACTGCCGCGTGGACACCCGCGGGCTCGTCGACTACGCCGTCGGGCAGCTGGACCGGCGGCGCGCACGCACGCCGCCGCTCACCGCGGAGCACGCGCTGGCCCTGTTCTGCGTCGCGCGCGCGACGCACCGCGTGGGGGAGCAGGTCCGCCACGCGCTCCTCGTGCTGAGGGCGTACAAGTCCGACCCCCACCTCGCGATGCGCGCCCTGGTCACCGTTGCCGAGCTCTACGAGGCTCGGAGAAGAGTAGAAGCTTTCGGTCGGGCCTGTCTCTCGACGGGAGGAGCATTCAAAAATCGTCCAAAAAGATAGCACTTGTTTGCTATGTTGGGCCATTTTTGAGGGTATTTGAAGTTTTTCACCCAAAATCGCCCTGGACGCGCCCGACCTAAAGGAAGCTGCACGAAGTCCGCGAGCGGACTTCTCGGAGCAGCGCTGGGCCCTCGTGGCGGCGCCATTCGGCGCCGCCCCCCGGCGCGCTCCGCGCGCCATCGCGAGGGGAGGGCCCAGCGCAGATCCCAGGAATCCGCACGGAGCCTCAAAAGGGTATGCTTCTGCAGCTCTCTCTGCCTCCAGAGGTGATCGACCAGGCCAGGGAGCAGTCGCTCCCCGAACTGGAGGAGGCGATCCCGGCCGGTGGTCGGGGGTCCCAAGTGGTGTGGTGACCACACCGCGTGGTGAGTCTGCGGGGATTCGGGGTCACCGCGCGGGTTTTGAGACTCGGGCCGTTCTCCGCGGGTGTCTCGGGCGGCTCGGGCCTCCAAACCGTGCGGTGACGGACCGCGCGAGGGGGTCGTGGGGGGTGCCGAGGTCACCGCGCGGTCCGTCACCACAGGCCCACCATGCTGGCCAGCAGTATTCGCGCTCGAGCGGCGTGCGTCGGGCCATGGCCAAGAGGGCCCCCCAGAAGGTCCTCCAGAAGGCAATGAACATCTGATAACCATCCGTCCCGTGCTGCTGCTGCTCCCCCCCCCTCCTCCTCCAGGGCGAAGGGAGGGCGATGGAGGGGACGGCTCTGGGGCCCCGAAGGTGGCCATGACGTGCGCCTCGTGGTCACGCTGCTGGACCTGTACCCCGGGAACCGGAAGGTGGCCGGGGCGGCGGTGCGGGCGCTGGCGGCGGCCTGCCGGCTCTCCGGCGAGCACCTGAGGGCCGTGGCCGCCGGCGAGGTGGACGGGCTCGGGAAGGCGCAGCAGCGCCACTCGAGCAGCCGGTCCGTCAACTTCCACATCTGACGAACCAGCACCACACACCCACACCCACAGGGGGACTTCGGAGAGGGCTACAGGGGTGCGTGCTGTCGGATGGGGCTCCCCGCTCGAACGGGAGCGTTCCCCAGGGTCCGACAACCCGCACCCATACCCATAGCCAGTCCTCCTCCCAACGACCTCCGTATGGGTATGGGTGTGTTTTGTTCGTTCGTCAACATCGCCGAGATCGTGAGCCTGGCCGCGAGCCGCGGGCCAGAGCTCGTGGGCGAGGCGCTCGTGCTGCTGGCGTCCCAGGTGCTCCGCGCGTTCCCACGCGACCCAGGCTCGGCACCACGCACGCACACGCACTCGCACATGCACGCGCACACGCACACGCGCACACACAAACACACACACACACACACACACACACCGACACACACACACACACACACGGGCACGCACACAGACAGTATACACACAACACAATACAACACAACACAACACAAGACAACACAACACAACACAACACAAGGCAAGACAGCACGACACAACACAACACAACACAACACAACACACGGGCACGCACGCACGCACGCACACACACACACACACACCGACACACGCACACACACACACACACACACACACACACACGCGCACACACCGACACACACACACACGGGCACGCACGCACGCACGCACGCACGCACGCACGCACACACACACAGAGACGCACACACACACACAGAGACGCACACACACACACACAGACGCACACACGCACGCACGCACGCACGCACGCACGCACGCACGCACGCACGCACGCACACACACACACACGCACACACACACACACACTTACCCACTTTTTTGTATACCGGATATAGCGAGGACCCCCCGGGCAAGGGGAGCCAGTTGATGATCGTGCCCCGAAGCCAAAACAAAGTCGCCAGGATCCCCAAACCAGGTCTTCCGCAGTCGGCGTTTGTCCGCGTGGCGGCAGCTCCCGTCAGCGGAAAGGGGCGGGGGTAAAACAGGGCTAGGATCGGGATAAATCGCTCCAGAGCGTTCCGGAGCGCTCTCAGAGCATTCCGGAACGCTCTGGAGCGGCCGCGGCGCCCAATACATCCTCCAAATCCGCCGATTCTCAGAGATTTCGAGTTATCCCGATCCGATTTTGTCCCGATCTTCGCGTCGTTTTAGGCCGTGGCATGGGCGTCCCCCGGTGCACATCAGTCAGCCGGGGCCCCACTGCGCCCAGTCCTGCCGAGGTCCGGTGCTCCTCGGCGCGTGCGGCGGCCTCTCCCGGGGCCGATGCGCGCGCTCATGGACTGTGGGAGCGCGTGCTCGGTGGCGGGCGCTGTGGCCATACCGCCTGGGCGACGATCTATCGGATGGCCTTCGGCTTTCGCGGGCTCACAGAAACTTGACCAAGCAGGGCTAGCAGTAAGAGCGGTAGCATACTCGTTTTTTCTCGGCGCTCCGGTGCCACCGCCGGGCTTTTGTAGGGCCGTCCCCCCGGGACGTCTGACCGGCGCCTCGCCTCGCCTCGCCTCGCCTCGCCTCGCCACCGTGCCCGGGTTGCGGGTCGGAGTTCTCGAGGGGTGCTTCTTGGGGCCTCTTCGGGGCGCTCTCGGGGGGCAGCTTGGGGGGCAGCTTGGGGGCAGCTTGGGGGCCTCTTGGGGGCCTCTTGGGGGCCTCTTGGGGCCTCCTGGGGGCGCCCCGGGGCCGAGGGCTCGAAGCGTCCGTTCGGGTCATCCTCTTGGGCCCCTCATGGGGCCGTCTTGCAGGGCTCTTGGGCCGTCTTGCGCGGCCGAAAAGGCGGAGAAGGCCAACAACCTTCAAAAACCGAAGAAAAATCAATGACTTGTGCCTCTCCGGGCCCTCTTGTGAGGTCCCTTGGAGACCTCTTGGTGCGTCTTGGACGCTTCTTGTGCCATCTGGGGGCCATCTTGGCCTCTTGGACCGTGTTGGGGGCCTCTTGGGGCACTCTTGGTCCGTCTCGGGGTCCCCTAGGGCCCCCAAAAGTCATGCGAGAAGATGCCCAGGAGCCCAGGGAAACCGCGCCAAGCCCAGGAAGATTTGATAATTTGGGGTTCCAGGTTTCTCAGCAATTCCTCTGGAGTTAGGTATGAGGCTTAAGGGACGCGGCAAAGAGCCCGAGGGCACGCCCACTTCGTGCCCAGCCGCACACACACATATATATATATATATATATATACACATACAGCACATAATAAACACATGTTGAACGATATACGTGTGTATGTCTACATGTACGCATGTGTATATATATATATGCATATAACTTCACATATTTGCATGCATGCATATCTATATGTATATATATATATATGTATGTACATATCTATGTGGCTGCTTGCATGGACGGTCGGTTGGATGGATGGATGGTCAAATGTATGTACCTATGTACCTATGTACGTATGTATGCTTTGACGCATGTACCTGTGTATGTTTGTGTGTATGCGTGTATGCATACATATATATATATGTATGTATACATGTGCATATCTGTGTATGTATGTATGTATGTATGTATGCACGCATACACGCACGCGCGCGCATGCACGGCGCGTACGTATGTATGGTTGCTTGTATGTTTGTGTGTATGTAAGTATGTAGCTACGCACGTATGCATGCATGTATGTATGCTTGTATGTATGGCTGTATGTATGTATGTTTGGATGTATGTATGCACGCATGTATGTACGCATGCATTTATGGGCATAGGCATGTGTATACATGTATGCACGTACGTACGTATGTACGTATGCACGTATGTACGTATTTGTGGATGCCTGCCTGTCTGTCTGTCTGTCTGCCTGTCTGCCTGCCTGTCTGTGTGTCTGTCTGGCTGTGTGTCTGTTTGT
This sequence comes from Prorocentrum cordatum, assembly GCA_963575745.1. Lineage (NCBI taxonomy): Eukaryota > Dinophyceae > Prorocentrales > Prorocentraceae > Prorocentrum > Prorocentrum cordatum. The sequence continues at coordinate 24,404 of CAUYUJ010021151.1, forward strand.
CTCTCTGTAATGTATGTATGCGTGTATGTATGTATGCATGTATGCATGTATGGATTCATGCATGCATGCATGCAGGTATGTTTGTATTGATGAGAGTATGTGTGCATGCATGCGTGGCTGTCTGTATGTCTGCCTCTGTGTATGCCTGTATGCATGTATGCATGTATGTATTCATCGATGTATGCACGCATGTATGTATATATGCATGCATGTAGGTATGTACGTACGCATCGATCAACATGTGTGTGTACTAAATGGTAAGGTGGGACTTGCGCCCCAAACAGAGGCGAGCGCACAGTACTACGGTCTGGAACTTGAGGTTCGCGTGTCGCGCCGCCAGTTCTGGTCCGCCGCGCTTCGGCGCGACTCGCAGACCACGTCCTGGTCCCCGAGCGTCAACGTCCCGAGCCCTTCGAAGCCTTCCGTCCCACGGAACCGAGCGGCACGCCATCAGCTCGCAGGGCATCGCGTGTCGCCAGGGCCTCCGTGGCGACACGCCAAGCGAAGATCCCGACCGTCTATTCGAGGCATCGCGAACGGAGTTTGAGTAGACGGGGTCGGAGGATCGCACCGCATCGCCGGTGCATCGGCGATTCGGCTCGATGTGGAGCCCGATTTGTTCCATGCCGACGGTGCCGATGCATCGCCGACGTTGCCGACGCATCGCCGATGCATCGGCGATATCTTGGCGAAGCGGCGCGATCCTCCGACCCCGTCGACTCGGACCCAATCTGAGAGTCCCCTGAGCATGGTGAAGACGCCGAAGCAGTGACCACGTCGGGCTTAAGCTGGGCTCTGTCTCTGGCCGTTCCTCAGACCTAGGTCCCCAGGGCGGGGAACCTCCTCCTGGCCAAGGCTCGGACCCAATTTGAGAGGCCTCTGAGCATGGTGAAGACGCTGAAGCAGTGACCACGTCGGGCTTAAGGTTGAGCTCTGTCTGTGGCCGTTCCCTAGACCTGGGTCCCCAGGGCGGGGGAACCTCCGCCTGGCCAAGGCCCGCCGTGGCCCGGAGAGAGCTCCTCAGCTCCCTGTTGAGCGTCCTGTCGATGGGAGCACGACGACTGCATGCCCTCCGCTTCTCCTCCTCCTCCTCCTCCTCCTCCTCCTCCTCCTCCTCCTCCTCCTCCTCCTCCTCCTCCTCCTCCTCCTCCTCCTCCCCTCCTCCTCCTCCTCCTCCTCCTCCTCCTCCTCCTCCCCCTCCCCCTCCTCCTCCTCCTCCTCCTCCTCCTCCTCCTCCTCCTCCTCCCTCCCCCCTCCCTCCTCCTCCTCCCTCTCCCCCCTCCTCCTCCTCCTCCTCCTCCCCCTCCTCCTCCTCCTCCTCCTCCTGGGCCCAGGATCACCCTGGGCCCAGGATCGGTGTATATGCCTTCTTGCGCAAGGCAGGAGGGCGTGTACACCGATCCTGGGCCCAGGGTGATCCTGGGCCAGGATCGGTGTTGGTGTATAGTTGGTGCCTTCCTGATGGGAGCACGACGACTGGATGCCCTCCTGCGCCCCGCCAGGCGTCGCCGCGAGCGCCATCGAGGCGCTGCAGCTCGTGTCCCGGCACGACGGGAGCAGGTCAGGAGGGGAAAAAACATACAGACACAATGAATCGTCGATCCCCAGGAAAATATGCGAAAATATGGGAAGTGGGGGGGGAGACAAAAACCCAGAAACTATGGGAAAATATGGGGGATATGTTTATGTGTGTGTGTGTGTGTGTGTGTGTGTGTGTGTGTGTGTGTGTGTGTGTGTGTGTGTGTGTGTGTCCCAGTTCCCCTTTAGCAGGGCCGCCGGCATCGCCGAGGCCCTGCCCGCCGCGGAGCTGGTGCGGCTCGGCGACGTGCACGCCGGCGACCCGCTGGTGGCCCGGCCGCTGTGCGACCTGCTCGTGGCGCAGCTGGGCGCGGAGGCGCAGCGTCGTTCGACCCGACGGCCCAAGACAGCCCCCGAAGCGCCCAAGATGCCTCCAAGACGGCGTTGGAGAGGTCCAAGAGGGCCCGAAGACGCAAGAGGGCCCAATATGGCTTCAAGACAGCCGAAGAGGCCCCCAAGACGCCCCAAGAGGCCCCCAAAGGGAACCCCCAAGAGGCAAAATTCGTCCCAGAGCTTTTGGGAGAGCGGGTCGCTGCGCCGGCTCTGGCCTGGAGTCGGGCCTGTCCCTCGGAGGAATGTTCAAACATTCGCAAACAATAGTCTGCTGACGGTTTTTTCTAGTCTTTTTGGCTATTGGTGAATATTTGTATGTATGTATGTAGGTATGTATGTATGTATGTATGTATGTATGTATGTATGAATGTATGTATGTATGTATGTATGTATGTATGTATGTATGTATGTATGTATGTATGTATGTATGTATGTATGTATGTATGTATGTATGTATGTATGTATGTATGTATGTATGTATGTATGTATGTATATATATATATATATATACAAGTGGCACGTGTGTGCCCAGGCTCATACAACAAGCTGAAGGGGCGTTTGAAGCAGGAGTGACATGCAACAGCGAAGTCGCACTCGAGCGCAAGTGGGGTTGCCACACTTTGCGATGTGTGTACCAAGGCCCCCCAGGAAGCCTCAGGAGGCCCGACTTGGATACCAGAAGAGGCTCCAGGAGGCCCCAGGATTGTGAGTGTTGTGTGTGTGATGTGTGCTTTGTGTGGTGCGTGCTTTTTGTGTGTTGTCGGTGTTGTGTGTGTGTGTGTATGTTATGTTTGTCTAGCGTGTGATGTGTTGGGCGTGATTTGTGTCTCTGTGTGTGCATGTAGTTCTGAAGCCCCAGGAGGCCCCAGGAGGCCCCAGGCGGCCTCAGCAGGCCCAGGAGAACTCCAGGAGGCTCCGAGGCGGGGTCTGGGGTACCAGAAGGTCCAGAAAGCCCCAGGAGGCCCCAGGAGGTTCCAGGAGGCCCCCAGGAGGCTCCGAGGAGGGGTCTGGGGCTCGATTTTGGGAGGATGTCTCAGGCGAAACCGCCATTCTCTGAGAATCGGGGTCACAATTATTGAAATTACCATGTGTTTTTGAAGGTTTTATGTTAAAATGTTGAAATTCCTATGTGTTTTTGGACCCTGACGTCACGATCTGCGTGAGGGGTGCCACCGATTTTCAGAATTTCGAGGATGTCCCGAGCGAAACGGCCAGAAACATCGCGGACGACGTGCGCATTAATCGCCTCTGAGCTCTACTCCCTCGGAGAGGTGCGTATGAGAATATGTATATATATATATATATATATATATATATAACAAAAAAACGACCACAATCCGCCTGTAGGGGACGTGCCCGACCTAACTCTGGCCCAACACGCTGCGGCGCGACACTCAGGGGCAACGATAGGGGGGGATAGGCCCAAGGGGGGGATGCACCGACCTCCAATCGCCCATTGATCGCCGATAGGGGCCCGATAGCCCCAACCTGCCCAGGAAGGTGCGGATTCACTATCGGAGGCCCATCGCCGATTTATCGGCCTTGGTCGGGCCTGTCCCTTTACAGGAGGAATATTCAAGAATAGTGAAAAAATAGTCTGGGGACGGTTCTTCTAGTATTTTCGACTATGTTTGAATATTTCTGGACTATTTCAATGATTCGACCAAAATCCGCCTGGAGGGGAACATGCCCGACCTAACTCTGGCCCAACACGCTTCGGCGCGACACGCTATCCATTTCCCGGTCCCCAAGCGCCAATCGTGGAAGTGAAGATTCGAGTAAGCCGGAACTCGGGTTTGCCGAGGTTTTTTGGCGAGCGCGTCCTGGATTTTGACGGTGTGGTTTTCGTGAGATGTTTGCAGCGGGAGTTCGCGTCAACTTTCAGATTGGGTCTCGCCATTTTTGTGATGGCCCCGTCAGGCCAACCCGGGTCCCCCGTACCCGAGTCTTGCGTCGCCTTGAGTGAAGGCCCCGAGCTTCTCCGAGCCTCCCGCCCCGCGGAGCGGAGCGACACGCTATCCGCTCGCCTGGCACAGCGCGTCGTTGGGGCCGCCGGGGCAACACGCGCAGCAAGAGTTCCCGACAGTAACTTGCCCATCGGTCGTTGAAAATAGGTGTTTATGGAGCCCCAGATTCCAATCTACTTTAGGCGCCTTCCTACTTCAATGATCGAGTGGCTTCACATTTTCCGTCCTCCCAAGGGGGCGGACGGTACCCGATTTGTTTTCAACGCTTTGCTACTTCATGTTTCTACCTACTTCTTCCGACCGATGGGTCAACTAAACCCATCCCCACCAGAGCATGGTATCTCAGCCCCACCATCCGGCCGTCCCAGCTGGGGGGGCAGGCCCCTCGAAGTCCGAAGGGAACCGTCCGTATCCCCGTCCAGGGGGCAAATCGGCCAGTGCGGCGCAGGCCACGCCAGTGGGGATAGGGATCGGAAAAACGATGCTCAGAGGCGGTCAGAGGAGTCGGCGAAGAGAACATTGCGCGTAAACATCCTTTGTCGGAGCCCCGCGCGGGTTCCTTGGATTTGCGCTGGGTCCCCCAGCGGCGCCTCCAGCGCCGCCAGTGTGCGCGCCAGGGAGGGGTCCAGCTCAGAGGAGGAAAAGGCACCGATGTCGCTGCCCCCTTCCCCGTCTTCGCCTTAGCAGGCCGCTTGGGAGGCCCTCCTTGCCGCGGCTGGCTTCGCCTCGAGATCCTGGTCAGGACGCACCACGGGAGAGGTTCGAGGAGCATCGGTATCGAAACCTGTCGGAAAGGTGCGCACGGACTTCTTTGGTCGGCACTGGACCCTCCCTCCCTGGCGCTCGGCGCTGGAGACGCCGCCAGGAGGGGCCCGGCGCCTGGCCAAGAGATCCGCGCGGACCTCCGCAATCGAAGAACAGGAAACAGCATAAGCATGATGTGTTTCAAGCTCCGCGCGGATTGCTTGGATCTGCGCTGGAACCCCCTGGCGGCGCCTCTGGCGCCGCCCCTGGCGCGCGGACCTCCAAAAGTGTAAATTTCTGCCGTTTTTCTTTCCCTGCGAAAGTTTCGGTGTATGCCGTTTCGGGTTCCTCCCGAGGCGGGCCTGCAGGAGGAGTTGGCCCGGGAGGGCGCGGTGGTGCTGCCGGCCAAGGTGCTCGAGACCCTGGCCACCGACGCGGAGTTCGGGGGTTCGCAGAGAGGGGGTCATCTTAAGGTGGGGTTCGAGTCTCGAACCCCACCTAAAGATACCCCCCCGTCTGGGCGGGGTTCGAGACTCGAACCTCACTCAAAGTTATGATGTTCCAACCTACTTTAGCCTTGATCACCAAAACCAATTTCGAGCACCAAACAAGTACCGAAACTTGAGGGTTTTCACGGGTCGGGCCCTGAGAGACACTCGTCCGACACTGCTTCGAAACTCCTTCGACACTTGCTCGAACTTATTTCTGGAATGTGGTCCTAAAGTACAATGGGAGCAACATAAACCCAGAGGCGGGGTTCATGTCTCGAACCCCACCTCTGGTCTCGTTCTCAAAACGAGCCCAGAGATTCGACGCTCAAACAACCTGACCAGACAAGAACGGTAAGTGCATGTATGTGTGAAACGCACGTCATTTTGGACGGTTTTGGGCTATCTTGAGGCCACTGGAGGCCGTTTTCCGAAGTCCGCCAGCGCAGTTTCAAAGTTCAGCGCGTACCCGAGTATCAATTTTTACCACCAATAAACGGTCCACGCCAGGGGCGCTTCCCGTCAAACAGAGCTGCCGGCTGTTGGCCTCTTTTGCGCCCCCCCGGTGGCCCTCGCTGGGCCTCCGGGACCGTTAGAATACGACTCGGGACGAGAAGCCGGCCCTATAGTTACGTCGGGCTTGTCCCTGTACAGGGGGAATATTCAAAAGTAGAACGTCTGCACGAACGAAATGGGCACGGAAAGAATGGGTACAATGCCCAAGAGCGGATCCTGCTCATTTTGAACAGGACTCGCTGTCCACGCCGCCGCAGCCTGTGTCCATTCCAGACAGAAGGCCGACTGCCCCACAGCGGCCGCTGTTGGTTTGGGACAACACTTGCTGTTGGGCATTGTACCCATTCTTTCCGTGCCCACTTCGGGCGTCCGAAGTAAAAACATAGTTTTGGGACGATCTTTTTCTGTGATTTTTGAACATTTGGGGGCATTTGTTTAACGATGTTTTCATGTTTCCTCCAACATCCGCCTGCCTGGGGGCAGGCACGACTTATTAGCCCTATGGGGAAGTGGTCCGGACCTCCGGGGCCGGCGCCTGGAGCAACAGTGGAGCAGCCGGATGTCTGGGAGAACCCCCCGCTGGAGACTCGCAGTAGATTCTCTCCCCCACGGGGGCCACTGAGAACGATTCTCCTCTAACTTCTGCACGAAAGAGATGGGCACGGAAAGAATGGGTACAATGCCCAACAGCGGATCTAGTTTGTTTTGAATAGGATTCGCTGTCCACGCCGCCGCGGCCTGTGCCCATTCGAGACAGACGGCCGCCTGCCCAACCGCGGCCGCTGTTGGTTTGGGACAACATTTGTTGTTGGGCATTGTACCCATGTTTTCCGTACCCATTTCGGGCGTCCAAATAATTCACTAATCCAACACAGACGCCCAATCCCAAAAACGCGAGGGCCAAGACAGAACGCAGGCTCCTCGAGACTTCGGGCTTCGGGGAGTGAGATGTTGTGGGCTTCGGGTTTTACCAGGGTGACCACGACGAACGCAAAACATACCCCGAAATCTTCTGCCGATCTTCGAAGCCTTGGTGAATCCGCGATTTTGTGGTTGGGGATGTGTTTTTCATTGGTCGCTAACCCCACCTCCGCCTCCACCCTACCTTCACGTCCTCCCGAGGAGTGCGTCGCTGCTGCGGCGCGGGCGCTGAAGAGCTTCGCGCACGCGTCGGCGCTCGCGCGGCGCTACATGCAGCGGCTCGAGGCAGCGGTCGCGCTGTACAACACGCTGGGCCGGCATAGCAGCAGCCCCGCGGCGGTGCACGCGGTGCTCGGGGCTCTGGCCAGCGTCTCTCTGGAGCCCAAGGTGCGCTGCCAGCTCGTGTCCCCGGACTTCGAGGAGCAAACAGTGATACGCAGCACCGCAAAAGCCGGTAAGAGGGAAGGGGCGGGCGTGTGGGTCGCGAGGAGGGACGCGGGGGGGTCGTGAGAGGGACGACGACCGCAACAAAACAACGCAACGCAAGCGGCCACTCACCCGGGGACAATGAATGACCATCGCACCCCCTCCCTCACTCTGATAAACACAAGCTTTCGGAAGTTCGCGCCGATCCCGCGGATCTGCTCTGAACCTCCCTCCCTGGCGCGCTCCGCGCGCTAGGGGCGGCGCCGGAGTCGCCGCCGGGGGAGCCCAGCGCCGATCCAAGAAATCCGCGCGGAGCTCCGAAGGTGTATTGTTAAGTCGGGCCTGTCCCTCTACAGGTGGACTGATCAAACATAGTTGAAAAATAGTATGGGGACTTTTTTTGCATTTTTGCTATCATTGCTGAGTATTTGAGTTTTTTGTTCGTCGAAAATCGGCCTGTCAGGGGGACATGCCCGACCTAAGTGTATTGCTTATTGCAGTGCTGTGCTCCTCTAGGACAGGCCCGGCACGTGGAAGGCGCTGGACGGCATAGCGCGGGTTGCGGAGGCCGCGGTGGACGGGGACGCGGACGTGCTCGCCCAGGCTCAAGGGAGGGAAAATCCTCCTCCTCCTCCTCCTCCTCTTCCTCCTCCTCCTCCTCCTCCTCCTCCTCCTCCTTCTCCTCCCCGACCCCCCAGAATTCCAGAGCCACGAGTCCTCAGGGCTGGGTTCGGTCGGGCATGTCCCCCTACAGGTGGATTTTCGTGTTAGAAAAATTGTCCAACAATGGCCAAATATGATTATATATAATGTATTCAAAAAGTCGGCCCCACATTTGTGTTTGGCTATTTTTGAATACTCCTCCTGTAGAGGGACATGCTCGACTTGAGGGTTGGGGCTGGTCAGAGGTAGCTCCTGGTTCGTGCCTCGGGAGCCCAGTCCGGAATTGCCCCAGACAAGAGAGAGAACATCCCGGATATTGTGGGCGTCCAGCCGTCACAGCTTGAGGATGTAGTGGGCGACGACCTCCTCCGATGGGCATGGCACAGGGCTTTCTCAGCCACTGGCTGCTACTCGTCTTGCTGCCCCGCTGGCAGCAGTCACTGCCCCGCCAGGGCTTGGGGCCACCTCTCACCTTCGGAGAACGCTGGGGGACTCGAACAGTTTCCTCGAGTCGGAGATGTTTCATCACCTGGACTTCGTGCGAGCCGGCGCGGCGACCGACGCGCACACGGTGCGCGCGGCGATGTCCTTTCTGCTCGCGTGCACGACCTCACGACAATTCTGCGTAAGCGGGAGCACCGCCTGGATGCGCAGGACCCGTGGTCGCTGTCGGGAGTGGGCCCCCTGTGTAGCCCGGAGCCCACTGGGATGGACAGCGCCTCTCGTGCGATGTCGGGCAGTCTTGTTCTGTCGCTTGCCAAGGGTGCCACGTGGAGCAAAGAGGATCGCGACGCGGCCGTTCGGGCGCAGGCCGCCGTTACATCCGCGGCAGCCCGTTGTGAAGAGGGCCTGCAAGAGGCGCGCCGCACGTGACGCCAGCTTCATCTTGACAAGCTGCCGCGGTGGACAGAGCTGGGAGCCGACGCCATGGCCGCGGTGCCCACACGCCGCTGACAGCGACTTCATCACCCCGTGGTCGTAAAGCAAAGACGTTGAAATAAGGAACAGTTTGGGTAAGAAAGGGGCTCGATGTTCCTGAGGTCCTCTCATGGCTTTTCCTCTAGCCTTCCTCGTGCACGCAGACGCTTTTGGTGCCAAAAAGGGGCTTCGTTCCCTATGTATTGCTCCTTACTTCAGTGCCCCGACTGTAGGTCCTCGACCCCTGCGGGCGGCATGCTGACGCAGTCGGAAGGCACCGCCGCCTCGCCGACTTGCTGGAGGGTTCGGGCACTGAACTTCTTGACGAGCTGAATGGTCAGAGGGCGGCTGCATGGGCTTCACGAAGGACTCGGGCGCCCTCGGCCAGGCCCTGTGTCACTTCCGTGGACAGGACCTTGCCAGCACGCCGGTGGAGATGCACTTTCTCGTCCCGCTACTCTTAAGTCGGGCCTGTCCCTCTACAAGGGGAATACTCAAACATAGACAAAAATGTCAGGGGACGATTTTACATGCTTCATTTATGTTTGGGTATCTTTCATTTGTCGTCCCAAATTCGCCTGCAGGAAGACACGCCCGACCTAACGCTACCCTCTTACCCTGGGGCGACCGTGCTTTCCCAGCACCTTGACCTGTTGACCCACCCGCTGCTGGGGAAGAAGCCCGCCATGGTGGTCAAGAGCGTCAGCCTGCTGCCCCGGTTGGTGGGGACGGTGTTGCCGGTCACGAGTGGCCCCCGCCAGCTTCGTCGAGGCTTTGCTTGCTTCGGCGCAGCGCGCACCGGCTCGCGGCCGCTCCCTGCTCCTGTGAAAGCCACTGACGCAAACCCCTGGCACACCGGGCCTCGTCGTGGACTTCCCGACGGAGCTGCTCTGCTCGTTCCCACGTGGCCTGTCGTCCACAGAGTCTGGTGCCCAGCAGTGCGCAGCTTCCTCGGCCCCGCGTCGACCTTCCTTGTGCCCCCCTGGCATCTCTGCCGTCGGTGTGGAGTTGCCCTCTGCGACGGCTGAAGCGGCAGGTCCTCGCCCCGGCGACGACCATCGGCATCACGGACCTCCTCACATCAGACGACGCCTTGGCTCTGGAATGCCACGCGCCCGCAGCCCTGGCGCACGCCAGCGCACTGAGTTCGGAGGCGCGGCTCGTTTCCTCGCGGAGGACCTGCTCCCGGGCGGACGGACGCGTCGGCCGACTCCCGGGTGGAGCTCAATGGAGGATGAAGATTAATAAATGACCGGGGGTCGTGTTCACGCGGCGGCGCCCGGGATGACGATTAGAAAAACCGGCCGCGGGCTGGAAAACTATTTTTGGAATCGTTCTCCTCCAGGCAGAAAATTGTGCAGCAATAGCAGGAAACTAGTTTTTTGATCGTTCCCCCCAATTTTGTCGATTAATCGTCATCCCGCATTACGGACCGCCTCTGCCGCGACGGGGAGACCACGCGCGACGGGGAGCCCCCGCTCATCTCCAACGCGCGACGGGGAGGCCCCGCTCATCTCCAGGCTCTCCGCTGGAGGGCCTGCCTTTGTGGCCGTCGGCGATCCGATACCGCTGCGACCCGAGGCGCAGGCGGGGCCCGCGGCTCCGCTTCGGTTCGTTTTGGCTCGGTTGATCCCTAAGGGCTTGTCGACTTTTCGCCAATCGACCTGTGGGGATCGAGCCAGAGAAATCGAGGTAAATGCAGGTAAATCTATAGGCAAATCCAGGTACATCGAGACACGTCGGGAGAAATCCAGGTAAATCCAGAGATCTCCAGGGAAAGCTGGAGCAACTCGCGGCCGCTCCAGCGCGAGTCGAAGGACGGCAGAAGTCGTTAAGCCTTTGGTGAATTGACCGGCGTGGGCACAGGCCGGGGCCAGCTGGGGCCAGGCGCGGCGATCCGATCTCGATTCGATTCGGCACGAGTCGCTGGCGATCCGATCGGTTTCCGATCCGAGCCCGACTTCGCGATTCGGTCCAGCTCAGGCCTGCCTGCCGCTTCGGTGAGCGACCCTTCGCGGTGCCCACGGCCACGGCGGCCCCGTTGGCTGCGTCTCTCGGCGCCGCGGGAGGAGCAACGGGCGCGCGGCCCAGTAGGTCGCCGTCGTCACAGAGCCTCGGATCAACGGTGGCTTTGGGCTCCAGGACTCACCGAGCGCGTTTCACTGCTCGCAAAGTGCCTACTCGCAAACGTCCGAAAACACACATGTCTGCTTTGATGCAATTTATCGTTGATCCCCCTTGGGGGATCCAGGCCATTTGCGAATAGATACCGTGCGAATAGTGGAGCGCGCTCGTCTCGGGACCGACGCCTCTTCGATGAGATCGCCTCCCACGTGTGCCAGCATGCAAGCTTGCAGCTCGGGGCGTCTCCCCCTCCTTCATGGCCCTCGTGCCGGGCGGCCCGAGGCAGTGCTTCGGCGCCTCGGCCCCGTGGTGCCCCCGTGCGTGCGGGCAGCTACTCTCAACGCAGCGCTGGATGGTTCTACATGCGCGTCGGCGTTTACGATGGGGGGGCATACACCTTAGGCGATGCTTAAGACAACTTAAGTTTTCGGCCAGAGTCTCGATTATTCTTAACGTTTCAATGTAAATCTTAAGATGTTAATAGAAATGTTGGGTTTTTATTCAAGTTCTGAGACTATGAAGTTCTTAACCCATGATTTCTTAAGCATTTCGCAGGGGGTAGGCATAAGGGGGGGATGCATCGACCCCCAGTCGCCCATGGATCGCCGACACGGGCCCGACAGCCTCGGCCTGCCCAGGAACGTGCGGTCTCGCTATCGGGGGTCTACCGGCAATCCGTCGACGATGTTCAGGAGGGAAAAAAACACACAGACACAATTAATCCTCGATTCCCAGGAAAATATTGGAAAATATGGGAATTGGGGGGGAAGACAAAAACCCAGAAAATATGGGAAAATATGGGGACTATTTTTATTTGTGTGCATTTATTTGTGTGTCCTAATTTCCCTTTAGATGTGTCGACGATTCCAGGTTGATGCATCCCCCCGATGCCAGTCCCTCCCGTACCGTGGCCCCTCAGCACGGTCTCTTCACGTGCAGCGCGCTGTTGCTTTGGCTGCCAAGCAGATCGGGATTCCACACAGCACTGCGCCAGCTGTCAGGTGGTAGCGAGACCGGCCGAGACCTGGCTCTGATTGGCGTCGGCGCCTTTCGAGGACCGGCTCGAGGATCTTCTCCTGCTCAATGACGTATCGAGCACTTCCCAGTTTGCGGTGAGAGCATTCTTTTTTTTTCACGACATTCATCGCCACGAATGCCGCCTGCAATGGGCGGGCGACAGTGGCGAGCGACGCGTGGGCTCAAGCCATGACAGAGGCGGCGGGCAGGGACTCGCCCTCAGGCGCGTAGTCGCCTCCCCCTGGAGTGCATCCTCTCCTTCTGCGTGACCGTTGCGAATTTCTACGCGCACCTCTTGGCCCCCGTGGTCCGCTTCTGCTGCCTCCACTACTGTTCCATGCTGTTCAACAACTTCGTCCGGGCTGCTTGGTAGCCTTCGCATACGCCGTTCATTGGGGTGCCATCCAGGTTCGTGTGCTGATTTCGCCGCCCGTTCTGCTCCCCCCTTCCTTCCTTCGTTTCCCCCCTCCTCCTCCGCCTCAACCTCGTTATTGTCGACAGTGCAGCTGAACTGTCTGCGGTCGCACACCCAGGTCATGCGAGCGCCCAGACTGACAGGCAGTCTGGCAACGACCGCAATGCCTGGTCTGCCCACACTTCTCCTCGTTGCCCTCCTCTTTCCTTCCGCACATGCGGGCCGTAATTCAGCGAGCGAAGAAAGGTACATAATAAACTGTTTCGCTGTCGGGGGCGCCTGTCCCTGGGCGGCTGGAAAGTTTATACCCCTGCGGTGCCACCGTAAGGGTACAAGCTTTCCAGCCGCCCTGGGACAGGCACCCCCGACAGCGAAATAATTTATTTTATACGTTTTTCGCCCGTTAAGTAATGTGTGACATGCTCGTTGCGTGTCGCCGCCTCTGCAGGCCGTCTGCGCAGCTGCGGGTGTACCAACCCCTCCTTGTTTTGAGGCCCGTCCCCGCCGAAACTTGTCTTTGATTGTTCCGCTTGTCGTGTTTCCGTTGCCAGAAATCGGCCACGCTCGCAGGACAACCCTGCGGGGGCATGTTCTGTCGGCGGCGCGCTTGGCGAAACGACTTGCATGAGTTTCTGCTGTCCGCTCCCGTCTTCCCCCCAAAAAGAAACGCTCCCGAATCATCGGGGCTGGGAGTGGTCGGGGTAGCTCCTGGTTGGTGCGCTGGGTGCCCGCGCCAGACTTCCCCCAGACAGGAGCTGTCCCAGCGACTTCGGGCGCCCAGTATTCGGCGTTGACACAACGGCCACGGGCGATGACGATCGAAGAAGAAATTACGCCGTAAGCATAAACCGTTTAAGTTCGCCGCGCGGCTTTCTTGGATCGGCGCCTCGGCCCTTAGCAGCGCCTCCTGCACCGCCAGGGTAGGTGGTCCGGCGCAGATGTAAGAAAACAACGCGGAGCGCCAAAAGTTTGCGTGTACGCCTTTTTGTTGTTGTTGTTGTTGTTGTTGTTGTTGTTGTTGTTGTTGTTGTTGTTGTTGTTGTTGTTGTTGTTGTTGTTGTTGTTGTTGTTGTTGTTGTTGTTGTTGTTGTTTTTTCTCTTCCTTCTCGTGAGTATATATATATATATATATATATACACAATCTTCTACTTTCGGTGTTTACACAACGGCTTCGGGCGATTCCTGAGCAGCACCGTCCTGCTCGATGTCTTGGTCGTTTCGTGCTCTCTGCAGGCGTGCCTCGCCGTGGGCGCCCTGACCGCTGCGGAGGCCGTCGAGACACGCAAGAAGATGCGCGAGGAGGTGGACTGGGAGCCGCTCGTCAGGAATCGAGAGCCGCGGCGAAACTCGAACAAAAACAATATAAATACGTAAACCGCGCGGATTTTTTGGCTCCGCGCGAAAAACAATATAAATTCCGCGCGGATTTTTTGGCTCCGCGCTGGGCCCCCATGGCGGTGCCTCCGGCGCCGCCCCTGGCGGGCTCCGCGCGCCGGGGGGGGGGGGTCCTGCTCGCGCGGATCCAAGACATCCGTGCGGAGCGCCTAAAGTTTATGTTTATGGCGTTGGTTCTTCTTCTGGCAGGGGCGAAGCGTCCTTCGAGGCCTCCCATCTGGGGTCCGAGCAGATGGGGTCGAAGGGTCGCGGCGTATCACCGATGCATCGGCGATGCAGCTCGATCTCGAGCCCGATTTTCTCCACGCCGACGTCGCCGATGCATTGCCGACGTCGACGATGCATCGGCGATGCGGCGGGATTTTCCGACCCCATTTATTCGGTCCTAAGTTTGGAAGCATCTAGTCCAGACTTGCCTATAAGCCCACCGAAGAATTGTGTTAGAGCTTACTTGTGGCTTGCATGGCGCATTATCAAAACATGCCTGCTCGAGGCAGTCCTGTTCTGATGCGGCTGCTCATCTTTCTGAGGGCAGTGTCATGAGAGCATATGTGGGGGCCTGTAGGGATGCCGGGACGGTCGGTCTCTGCCCAGAGGAGGGTGCACGCTGTCTACCCCCAGTCGGCCGCGACAGTCTCCGAGCACTACTGCGACCTGCTCGTGAAGCGGGCGGCGAGGAGCGACCTCCGGCCGTGGCGGCTGCTCACGGAGACCGGCGAGGACGGAGGCACAGAGAGCAACCGAGTTTGCTGGTAGGGCTTCGTGTTGCACGGCCAGCCAGCCCGTCCCCCTCCCCTCGCTCCTCCTCCTCCTCCTCCTCCTCCTCCTCCTCCTCCTCCTCCTCCTCCTCGTAGGTGGACAGAGCCCCCACCCTGCCACGTCGATTCGTGAGTTGTCCGTTCTCGGTGCTCGAGAGGGCGCCGCGGCCGCCCTTTGCCAGGCTTGCGCCCGCCAGGTTTGGGCCCGAGGTCGTTTTCACTAAACCACGTTTTGCTAGAGGGGGTTCTGTCCATTCCCGACCCCCGTGGGCCTGGATGGCCATTTACTCGCCACTCACCAACAAAACACCCCAACCCAACCCGAAGGCCCAGACTTGCCCGCCATTCCCAGTGGGGGGGCCGGGGCCAGCCGGCCCCCCCCGATCGGCCTTCACTCACCACCCACCAACGCACCCCAACCCAGCCCGAGGACTCCAATTTGCCCTCCATTCCCAGGAGGGGGGGGTCGGGGAACATTTTGAAACAACAGACAGAAACAAATACGAGGCCCGCCCCCCCCCCAAAACCCGAGATTCGGGTCTTCGGGTTGGGTTGGGGTGGTCTGGTAGCTCGTCATGCACAGGAACCCGAGTTCCCCGTACCCGAGTCTTTTTCCGGATGGGGCAATAATCGCCCCCCCTTGAATCCGCTGTGGGGGTTGGGCACGTGCTGTCGGAACGGGTGGAGGGAGGGCTGGAGGAAGAGGAGGAGGACGAGGAGGACGGAGGGGGAGGAGGGGGAGGAGGAGGAGGAGGAGGAGGAGGAGGAGGAGGAGGGGGAGGGGGAGGGGAGGAGGATGGAGGGGGGCGGCACCGGGCAAGTTCAGCCAGAAGGTTGATGGCCCCCCTCCCCACTTCATGAGAAATACCACGTCCAGAGTTCGTCCCCCCCCCCGACAATTTTCGGGCGTCCGGGGAGGGTGTAGTCCGAGGTGCGTCGCCCGCCCTCTCAGGAGGCGCACGCCCTGCAGCCGCGGGCCGCCGAGCCCGCCGCCGCCCCCGTGCGGCGGCCGGGCCCGCCGCGGCCGGCCGCGGGCGGCGCCGCCGCGCCGCCGCGGGACGTGTACGCGCCGCTGCGGGGCCCCCGGGGGGCAACGATAGTCTTAGGTCGGGCATGTCCCTCTTCAGGGGGATTTCGGGGTGTCATTTTTTAAGTTAACATATTTCTGAATCGTCCAAGATATCAATATATATATACATATATATGTATATATACATATATACTTATACACATACACACATACATATATATACATATATATATGCATATGTATACATATATATATATGTATGCAAATTTATACATATGTATATATATGTATATATATATATATATGTTTATGTACGTAGGTATATATACACACGCGCCCACAGACTTCAGTTTGGAACGTCTGGTTGAACACTCCTCCTGTCGAGGGACAGGCGCGACTTAACGATAGTCAGGAGCGGGAGAACCCGCCGCAAACATACGTACACAGACACCCTCCAATGGGACTCAGGGGGAGGGTGGCGGTGCACAAATCACCACGGAGCTCTGGCGACTCTATACACAGCCGCCCTCCTTGAAGGTACATGCTCAAGTCGCCGGAGGGTGCCTATGTAGATATTTTTGTGGCGTAAGGAAGGACACACACACGCACAGGAATCCAGGTTGGGTAGCTGCGTTTACCTTCGCAGCTCAGTTTCTAGATTGCGTTCGCGTCGACATAAGCAACTCGTCATCGACCAGGTAGCGTCGATCTGCGTCGATCCGCAAGAGCCCACAAGGTGGAACGGGAGGATCCCATGAGTTGGCACCGAAGGGGACTAGGATATTTTTCGGGCCCAGCGATGACCTTGGCTATCGGGCCCCCCTTCTCGGCAGTTTCCAGCGCTTCGTTGACTTCCAGCGACGTTTCCCTAGTATCTTCCGCGCTCTATCATATTCGTTTCGCCTTTTCTTGCCACTTCTGCTCTCAAGGGCGCCCTTGGACCGCCTATAAGACGGTGAGGCCGACATTGCTATATCGAGACATGTATACCAATAACATAAATTATGTAGCATACTAGTCAGATCGTGGCCTCCCGAGTGAAGGCAGATGATCACTTAGTGTTGCTCGCATTGCGATTGTAGTTTTGATTTGTAGATATATCATTCGCTGTCTTGCTGGACGAGTAGAAAACAAATCAATACACATCCACGCTGACGCGCAGATTCCGCCGTGCTGGGGCTTGTATGGTCCCGCATGGTAGTTGAGCAGGATACGATCCGACGGTGATCGAATGACGAAACACAGGAATAATGGTATCGAATGGCCTTCGGCCCATCCCGCCACCGTGTCTGGGCTGTGGGTATGAAGCCTAGTGGATGTTCGTCGGGATATCGTGGGGGGCCTCTTGGAGGCAGTTTGGAGGCGACTTGCGCGCCGCTTTGGGGCCTACTGGAGCCTCTTTTGGGCCTCTCGGGGGCTGCTTGGGGCCCTTGGCGGTTCCTGCGCGCCTCTGGGCGGCGCTACTGGCGGCGCAAGAGCTTGAGGCTGAGGCCTTCACGGCCGCCCAGAAAGCGAATCGCGCGCTTGGTGAGGCGCGAGGGCATACAGCAGGAACTCAAGTGTGCCGTGGACTCTCGCCACAAAGGCACGGGCCTCGCCGACTGGCAACGACGGAGCCAATGGGCGCGAAGTGCGGCAAGGGGAAATTCGAGGGTCCACGCCCCGGCGTGCTTGGATGTCAGTTGGGAGGAAAGCCGTCGGGATTCCGACGACAGCGCCCCCTCAAGCAGGACGCTTCGGCTCGGGCAAATGCTCCAGGCGAGGGGGGGACTACTGGCCGAGCCAGTGCCCTGACAAAAAGACCGGAATCATGTCAAGCCGAAAGCAGAATCGGCATGCGTGGCATTCGCGCTGGCGAACACGGAGCAGGCGCTGCGCTGGGGCGGGGGATTTGCTTCCCTGCTTTGGCGATCGACCCCCCGGAAGGGCGACTACAACTTGGCCCAGGGTCTATCTCATCGAAGACGCCGCGGCTATCCTGGACACCAGGGCGACGAAAAGCATCGGCGGCGCACGCGCGGTGGGGCCGCTCGCGAAGAGGTTCACGCGCGCCCCCTCCGCGGACCTCGAGGACCGCCCCACACTTTACATCGGCAGCGGCGGGAGGCGCCAAGTCTCATCGTGGACCACTCTGCAGGTGGCAGCAGAATCGAGGACCGGCGACATCAGCATTATCGCGTTCGACGCGGCGACGCCCGTCCTGCTGTCCATCGAGGCCACCTGGGATCTCGGCGCGGCCACCTGCTTCGACGCTGACGACGTTCTATTCGCGCATATGCGCCGCCTCGAGGTCGCGTTTCTGATTCGCGACGAGAGGGGCCGCCTGCTGATCAGTTTGAGGACGAATCAGCTGGAGGTCGCGGCGGGCGCCCACGACGCCGCGCGCCTTGGCGCCAGCTCCGTGAACGGGGGCAGCCCCCACGCGGGATCGACCTGCCCGTGGAGAGGATTGACGCGAAAAGAGGCCCGCGCATCGCCGCCCACATCTCGAGCTCCGGTCGGGGTCGGCCCAATCGTTTCGCAAGCCCCTCCGCCTTGAATCAAGCACTGGCGAAGCGCCCTAGCAGCGAGAACCTTTTGCGGTTTCAACGACATGTTCCAAGACGATTTCTGGCTGGGGCTGTCGTGTTACCACGCATTGGGTTGCGCGTTCGAAGGACATCGCTCTTGTTATCCGAACACTTCTGGGTTCTAGCAAAATTTCGCGGTAGGCCTATAGGCATGCCAGGGCGGTCGGCCCCTGCTCATATGAAACCTCTCTCTCTGGCCCGATGCGAGACCATCGAATTGCCCCGGGGCGAGC
>CAUYUJ010021151.1:45000-80000 GCA_963575745.1 Prorocentrum cordatum
CCAAATCCAAGAAGCCGCGCGCACTCTCGCGGTTCCGCCTGGAGTCGGGGGCGGAAAAGAGTCAGGAACGAAAGAAGGACGTACATGTACATGAATCCACGCTGGTTTCGAGAGCACGCATTGCACAAGTGTTCGTATCACGCGGCCGGTCTCGCGAATCGAGGGGCCGTGTTCATGTACATAGCTGGGCGCGTACGTCCTTTGTGGGCTCCCTAAAGAGGGGGGTGATGACTAGGGGGGGGGGGGATATCATGGCGGGGGCCATGATATTTCCTCAGATTTCATGGCGCCTCTTCTTGTTTCGTTGCGTCCCTGGCCCCCCCGCTGGGCCGCGCACGTGCCGCCGGTCACGATTTCCCCCCCCCCCCCCCCTCTTTGACGCCCCCCTCTTTGCCGCTCCCGAAAAGATGATCTGCTCATCTCATGGCAACCCTGGAACTGCGAACAAGCAATTGCAAGTTCCACTCTCCGCGCGTCAGCGCGCGCGGGGCGGGGCGAGCGCCGCCCCGCGCCGATCGCGAGGCGGCGGCGCAGAGAGCGGAAGCATTCAGTAGTCATGAGTTGTTCGAAGAGCCCATGCGCGACGCAGGCGCGAGGGAAGCATTCCCCTGACAGCCGGATCAGAGCGGGGCGCCTGCGGCCGCCGCAGATCGAAGGCGCGCGACAATGAACGAGCATGACGGGGAACAGGCAGCCCACCCCACCTGTGCCCTATTACATAGAAGACAGGAAAGCGCATGGGAGCAGCGAGAATGTAGGAAACGGAACTCGCTGAACCCGCCCGCCCTTTCGTTGCGCACCCCGCATGGGGCAACCCCCCGACGCATCGACGGGCTGGGGCGTTCGGGCGAAGGCCAGATCCCGTCGTTGCCGATGAGCGCCCAGCGCTAATCAGGGACCGTCGGCCCCGCGAACCAAGTCGTTCCTCCGCCCCCCCTTGAAGTCTCCGGCTCGAGGCGCAATGGGGCCATGGGCGAGTCGAGAAAGCGGTTCGCCCCGAGATTGCCCCGCGAGCCCGCCCAACGAGATGCCTTTATGCGAGACGCCAGCCCGGATGTCAGAAATTCGGCTCTCGGCGGGAGAATCTCGGCCGCGCCGGGTTTTGAGTTTCGGCGCGGGATGCGCGGACGTCGGAAGCGGGATTCGCGGGCGCCCGGGCATTTCGCAGAGGGCGCGCGACCGCGAAGATAACCAAATGGCGAACCACTAAACAATGCGAAATGGCGAGCTGACGACGGCGACAGCGAACCAAATGGCAACCACTAAACAAGTATTCCACAAGCTCTGCCATGAGAGCAGTTGCGCCCGCCAGCCCGTCAGCGCGCGACAAGTGCAGGCGCGCCCGCTCGCCAGCCCGCCCGCCCCGCCCGCCCGCTGCCCCTGCACGCAGGGCGCCAGGGCGGTCGCGGGGACGTCTCCAGCGATCCAGTTTGCCCCGCCTCCCTTTTGTTTTCTATAGGCGCACTACAGCGCTGGGGAAAACAACTTGTTTAACTGTCTCCCCCAAACAAATGATTGTTTTAGACATTGCATATATATATATATATCATACTATTCATGTCGAGGCCTCTGGAGTGAAGGCAGGTGATCATTTCTTTTGCTTGCGCTGTGCTTGCAGCCTGGACATCAAGTTCGAATGTATTTGCTTCTTTTGGAAAAAAGAGCCCAATATACATCGACGCTGATGTTCAAACTCCGTTGTCGGTTACGCAGGTCCGAAGGGGGCACGCAATATTGGTTAACGCGGGCATGCACGGGGCTGTTTAAAGCGAGAGGGTTGGGTTATCGGCCGTCACATCCCTCCTCCACCCCACTGCATAACCTTGGGTATCGCCGTACATGCGTTGACGATCTCTGAGTTTAGGGGGAGAGTTCGAGGTGAACTCGACGCTTCGGGGTTCAAGGTTTTAGCGCGTGCTCAACGGTTCTCGTCGGTTTTCCATATGCGGGATGCCTTCCAGCAGCTGCGGCTCGCCAAGAGCGTTCCGGGGAGGGCTTGGATCGTCCCGAGCGGCCGCCGGACTCATGAGTTATGGCCCGAAGGCCAGACGACGAGGGTCTTTTGGGGGGGGGAAAGGCTCAAGGGGGAACGCGTCGCAGGAGAAGGAGGAGGAGGAGGAGGAGGCGCAGGAGAAGGAGGAGGAGGAGGCGGAGGAGGCGGAGGAGGAGGAGGAGGAGAAAAGGAGGAGGGGGAGGAGGAGGAGGAGGAGGAGGAGGAGGAGGAGGAGGAGCAGGAGGAGGAGGAGGAGGAGGAGGTGGGGGAGCAGGAGGAGGAGGAGGAGGAGGTGGGGGAGGGGGAGGAGGAGGAGGAGGAGCCCCAACCGCCCAGTGATCGCCGACAAGGGTCTGAGAGTCCCACCCCGCCCAGGAGCTTGCGGATTCGCCCTCGGGGGTCTGTCACCGATCTTTCCGATAGATGTATCGCCGATCCCAGGTGGACGTCCCCCTTTAATGATCTCCCAACCTACTTTAGCCTTGGTCACCAGAGAGAATTTCGAGCACCACGGAAGTACCGAAAGGGGACGGCTTTCACCTGTCGGGCCCTGACGGGCGATACTCGTTCGCCACTGGTTCGATACTTCTCTGGGTGCTCGGAACTGTTTTTGGGATGTGGTCCTAAGTGCGATGGAAGCAACAGAAGTCCCCCCCTCTTTTCAGGCGATCGTAAGCATGGATCAAGGGGGCGTGGATTAGCGTCGGGTCCCTTTTCCATGGGAAACCGCGGATTTCCGCCGCCGAGCGAGGCGGCACCGGCCGCATTCTGGGGAGGGCGCCTCCCCCGATCCATGGATTTGGCGACCGCGCGCCAAATCCACGGATCGCTAATTCACTAAGCCATGCTTGCGCGCCCCCGACTTTTTGCCAATCCCCCATTGGCGTTGCCCCTCAGGCTTAAGTCGGGCGTGTCCCTCTACAGGGGGAATATTGAAAGACAGTAAAAACATAGTCAGGGGACGATGTTTCCACTATTTTTGACCCTGCTGGGTGCATTGGTTATCAATAGGTTTTAAAATTTGTCGTCCAAAATCCCCCCTGTAGGAGGCCGGGCCCGACTCAGCCTCAGGCCTGGGCGTCGGCAGGGCGCCGCCGCCGCCGGACCCCGCGGTCTTCGAGGCCGACCCCGAGGAACGGCCGCGCGCGGCCGGGCGGCGGCCCGGGCGGTACGGAGAGACCTCCCTCCTCCTCCTCCTCCTCCTCCTCCTCCTCTCCTCCTCCTCCTCCTCCTCCTCCCTCCTCCTCCTCCTCCTCCTCCTCCTCCTCCTCCCCCCCCCTTTCCTCCTCCTCCTCCTCCTCCTCCTCCTCCTCCTCGTCCTCCTCCTTACCCGTACCTCGGCACGAACGAGATGGGCACGGAAAGAATGGGTACAATGCCCTACAGCGGATCTGGTTCATTTTGAACAGGATTCGCTGTCCACGCCGCCCCAGCCTGTGTCCATTCGAGACAGAAGGGCGCCTGCCCAACAGCGGCCGCTGTTGGTCTGGGACAACTTGTTGTTGGGCATTGTACCCATGTTTTCCGTACAATTCGGGCGTCCAAAGTAGACAGGCAGGCCCGGAGATCCAGCGCACTGAGAAAATCCAGACGGCGGCTTTTCGCAATCTTCGGCCTCCAGGGGCCCTCGCCGGGCCCTGGGAGCGTCAAGAAACGACTCCGGAGGAGAAACCGGTCCTGGGGAACGGGTCGAGACTTCCGGGGACCCCGTATTGAAAACATCGATTACGCGTAAGAGTGACCCTTCGCCGGAGTGGCCTTTGGTGCGGGCTCATCTGGGTCCCCCCCCGATCGCTCAGCGCGACGAGACAGCGGCTGTTGGCGCGCCTGGATTCGGCCACGCTGCGCCCCCTTCGCCTGCGCACCAAAGGGCACTCTTGCCCAGGGTCACTCTTGCGTGTAGTCGAAAAAAATCACAACTTCGGATCTCTAGGGGGCGGCGTCGCTGTTGCCGTCGGCGGCCTCCGACAGGGCCCCCAGCGGGGCCCCCGGGGGCCGACGGCACACGCTGCGGCCCCGCACAGAGCCCTCGGTAGCGCTCGGACGTGTGCACTTTTTCTCGGCGGGGATTATTAAGGAGCATCCTGGATCATCCTGCGAGAAAAAACCACGCACGAAACCGAACAAAAAACACAGGGAATTGACGTCCGAGCGATGGCCAGAGCCGGGAAGGGGGGGAGGCTTCTTGGAGGCACCCCTGCTTCTCAGAGGGCGCGGGCCTTTGTCTACAGAGTCTGGGCCTCCGAGATGGGGTCCGAGCAGATGTGGTCGGAGGGTCGCGCCGCATCGCCGATGCATCGGCGATGCGGCTCGACGTGGAGCCCGTGTTTCCCCACGCCCACGGCACCGATGCATCGCCGACGTCGCCGATGCGTCGACGACGCATCGGCGATGTATTGGCGATGCGGCGCGATCCTTCGACTCCATCTGCTCGGACCCCATGTAGGAGGCCCCTCTAGATGCAAGGCGGGGGCCTTCTAAGAGGCAGCCTCCCCCTGAGAAGCTTTTCCCCCCTCTCCCCGGGTTCCCCCCCTCCGCGCGGCGCCGAGCGCTGCTCGGGGGAGATGGGCCGGCTCCGGGGAGGGTGTCGGGACGCTGGGGGCCCCGCATTTTTCCGGGGTCCCGCAGTTGGT
Source organism: Prorocentrum cordatum (assembly GCA_963575745.1). Lineage (NCBI taxonomy): Eukaryota > Dinophyceae > Prorocentrales > Prorocentraceae > Prorocentrum > Prorocentrum cordatum. Next base: position 49,627 of record CAUYUJ010021151.1, read on the forward strand.
CGGTGACCACACCGTGCGGTGAGGTTCGGGGGCGGAAAAGAGGGGGGTGATGACTAGGGGGGCGTGAATATCATGGCGTGGGCCATGATATTTCCCCAGATTTCATGGCGTCTCTTCTTATTTCATTACGTCCCTGGCCCCCCCGCTGGGCCGAGCACATGCCGCCGGTCATGATTTGCACCCCCCCTCTTGGACACCCCCCTCTTGGCCGCTCCCGAGAGGTGAGTCGGTGGGGATGCGGGGTCACCGCACGGTTTTAGGACTCGGGTCGTTCTCCGAGGATGTCTCGGGCGATTGGGGCCTGCGAGGTCCCCAGACCGTGCGTCGACGGAGCGTGCGGTGAGGTCTTTGGGAGGTTTCGAGGTCACCGCGTGGTCTGTCACCGCACCGTTTCGGGACTCCCGAATCTGGGGGCGCCAGACGCAGTACGATCGGAATGGGTGATTGCGGAAAAAACGTTGGAACGGAGACCGACAACAGTTCCTGTCCGTTCTGAACTGTGCTCGCTGTCGGCATCGCTGCAGACGTCGTCCAATCGAGGCAAAAGGCGCCTAATTACCCAATAGCGGCTGCTGTGAGATTTGGGCAACAATTGCTGCTTGACATTTTGCAATTTGTTCCATACCCATTTCGGGCGGGCCACTATTCTAGGCGTCCTAGATGGGGTCCGAGTAGATGGGGTCGGAGGATCGCGCCGCATCGCCGATGCATCGGCGATGCGGCTTGATGTTGAGCCCGATTTCCTCCACGCTGACGTCGCCGATGCATCATCACCCACGTCGACGATGCATCGTCGGTGCAGCGCCGATGCATCGCCGGTACATCGCCGATGTATCTCGGCCACGCGCAGAGGGGAGTAGGGGGAGGGGGGAAGGCTTCTTAGAAGCACCCCTGCTTCTTAGAAGGCGCGGGCCTTCTATGCAGATGTAGCGCCAGCGCCTTCTGAGAAGCAGCCTCCTTCGAAGGAGCCTTCCACCCTCCCCCTACCCCCCTGTGCGCGCCGCCAAGATGTATCGGAGCTGCGTCGCGATCCTCCGACCCCATCTACTGCGACCCCATCTAGGAGGCCCCTCAATAGAACTCCAGGTCGGGTATAGCCAGGACCCCGGGTAAGGGGACCCGGTTAGTGGCAGGGCCCTGGGGCCCCTCAATTGGCCAGAGTCACTACACCAGGTTTGCCGTGACTGGTGTTTTGCGGGTGACGGCAGTTCCGGTCAGGGGAAATGGGACGGGGGCGCGCCCCTGGTACAAATCACCAAACCAGGTTCCCCTAAGCCCAGTTCTGCCAACGCCCGACCAGGGGCTGGAACAGGTCGGGCTCAGGTCTCCGTCGGCATGAGATGTTCGCCCAGCTTGCTGCGTGTCGAGCTCGGCCCTCGGGGGCCGTCCTCGGGTCCCCGGGAGCCATCGAGGAAGGACCCATGGCGGAAGCGCACCCCCGAGGGTATCGACTGCTCGTAAGGTCGGGCCTGTCCCTCTACAGGAGGAATATTCAAACACAGTGAAAATACACTCAGGGGACGACTTTTTCCCTGGTTTTAGATATTTTGAGCAGTTGTTTCATCCAAGATCCGCCTATAGGGAGACACGACCGACCTAAGGCTACACGTAGGAGTGACCTTTGATGCGGGCCCACTGGGGTCCCCCCGTGCGCCGAGCACGATGCGATAGTAGCGTCTTGAACGCTTGTGTTTGGTCCCCCCGCGTGCAGAGCCGAGGGTAGGGTCTGGAGTTCCGGGGCCGCGCATTGAAGATATCATACCGTCGGATGTCTGGGAGGGTGTCGGGCCAGAGGTTTGTCTTCAGTCGGGCCTGTCCCTCCACGGGAGGAATCTTCAAAAATAGTTAAAAAGAAAACAGTCGGGGGACGATTTTTGTTTTTTCGCCCAAAATCCCTCTGTAGGGGGACACGCCCGGCCTAAGGCTTGTCTGCAACTTCGGCCACTGGAGCCGGGCCCCAGGGTTGCCAGCAGAGGCGGGCTCCAAGAGGGAGCCCAGAGGCCCCTTGGAGGCCCCCAAACAGCCCATCCAGAGGCCCCAAGAGGCGCCCAGACAGGCTCGAACAGGGCCCAAAGTGGCTTCAACATTGTTCCGGTGGGAACCGCAGGTTTCCCAAGATACCCTGAGTACTTGGTTGCAGCCGTCCCTCTCGTCAAGTGCTCCCGTTTCGCGGCGGCGCCAGCTGCTCCTGCGATTCAGCCTGCCATGTTCCTTCCTTCTCGTAGCCTTCCTCGCCTCCTCGTGCGCCTCCTGCCCCGCAGCCTCCTTCCACCCCGCTCGGACTCACAGCTTCTTCGGAGACGAGTAGAACCTAAGCGCGCGCATCGCCCGCGTGCTTATTATCACTGTTCTTCTTCGAGACGGAGGGGGTGGAGGAGGAGTTGGAAGGAGGTAGGAAGGACGAGGAGGTGGAGGAGGAGGAGGAGGAAAAGGAGGAGGAAAAGGAGGAGGAGGAGGAGGAGGAGGAGGACGAGGAAGAGGAGGAGGAGGAGGAGGAAGAGGAGGAGGGTAAGGAGGACGAGGATGAGGAAGAGGAGGAGGATGAGGAGGAGCAGGAGGAGGAGGAGGAGGAGATTTTCAACAGATTTCCTTGCTCACGTGGTGAGTGGTCTTCCACCGCGCCTCGTCGCCCGAGCTTCCCCTCTGCAGCACCTCGGGCGGGCGTCCACACTCCAGCGACCTGCCCACGCGTCGGTACCGCGTCTCACTTCTCACACTCTGCTTATCGCACTTTTCTTACCAAACTTCCGTTCCAGCCACCGTCTGTGGCTGGCCTCGCTCCCTGCGCTGTAGCTGATGGCGGCGGGCTTGGATTTAGACGTCCCCTTCCGCTTTGGCTCCAACGCTTCGCCCCCCACCAGCCACTTGTCCGCGATCGCGGCTCTGGCACTCCACATGGCCCAGCTCGTGCTCGCGGATCCAGCCGTGGCGACGAGGTGGTAGGAGGAGTAGCTAGAGCTAGGGACGATAGATGGCTCCAACTTATCCTCCCTCTTCTCGCAAGCTTCTCTCTTCGGAGGAGGAGGCATGGATGTACTAGGCTCCAGCTTCACCTCTCTCCGCCCGCAGGCTCCGCCCGTCTCGCGGGTCGCGTCGGCCTTAACGTAGGGCTCCATCTTCTCCACAGGCGCACTCGTCTGGTCTGTAGCTGATGGCATCGGGCTCGTCCTTCGCCTTAGCTCGTCGGGGCTCGTCGTCGTCGCACAGGGGCTGAGGACGTCGGGCTCGTCTGTAGCTGATGGCGTCGGGCTCGTCCTTCGCCTCAGTTCGTCGCAGCGCGTCGTCGTCGCACTGTAGCTGATGGCGTTGGGCTCGTCCTTCGTCTTTCCCTTCTCGCTTGCCCTGAGCTCGGCGCTGTAGTTTATGGTGTCGGACTCGTCCGTCGCATTCCACTTCTCGCACGCGCTGCTCGTAGTGTTGGGACTAGCTAGGTACATATCTGGCTCTGACTTCTCGGGCTCCTTGTTCCCAGCGCTGTAGCTGAGGACGTCGGGCTCCGCTGCGGTCACCTGCCACACCTGGTCGTTGACAGCCACTGTGTAGATCGTTGACCCGCAATGGCACGTCGCCCCCTTCTGCACACCAGGGCGTCGACTCCGACGCCTGCGGCCAGGTATGAACACGGGCGCCTCGCCTTTCCAGTGGAACTCCGTCTGCACCCCTGCTTCCTGCTGCCACTGCCCTATCTTCTCGCACGCGCCTGCGTAGCTGATGACGTTGGGCTCCTTGCTCGCCCGCCGCCACTGCTCAGCTTCCTTCTCCAGTTTCTCTGCCTTGGCCTTCCACTTCTCTATCTCACTCTGGAGCCGCTGCACCAGCCTGTCAGCGGCTGCGCGCGCTCCGGCTGCCCCCCGCAGGGACTCCCGGTCCATGGTTCAAGGTCGCGCCGGCGGCGCTGGGGGCATCAGCTCCGCGGGCCGCGCCGAAATGGCTAGGCCGCGCTGCTGAGCCACCTAGGAGGAGGAGGAGGAGGAGGAGGAGGAGGAGGAGGAGGAGGAGGAGGGAGGAGGAAGGAGGAGGAGGAAGAGGAGGAGGAGGAGCAGGAGGAGGATGAGGAGGACGAGGAGGAGGGGAGGAGGACGAGAAGAGGAGAAGGAGGAGGAAGAGGAGAGAGGAGGGTGAGGAGGAGGAGGAGGGGAGGAGGAGGAGGAAGGAGGAGGAGGAGGAGGAGGAGAAGGAGGAGGAGGAGGGGAAGGGGAGGAGGAAGAGGAGGAGGAGGAAGAGGAGGAGGAGGAGGAGGATGCAGGCGGAGGAGGATGAGGAGGAGGAAGGAGGAGGAGGAGGGAGGAGGAGGAGGAGAGGAGGAGGAGGAGGAGGAAGGAGGAGGAGGAGGGGGGAGGGAGGAGGAGCAGAGAGAGGAGGAGGAGAGGAGGAGGAGGAAGGGGAGGAGGAGGAGGGAGAGAAGGAGGAGGAGGAGGAGGAGGAGGAGGAGGAGGAGGAGGAGGAGGAGGAGGAGAGGGAGGAGATGGAGGGGGGAGGGGAAGGAGGAGGTGCAGGAGGAGGAGGAGGAACATTTGATTGAAATGAAGAAGGTCCGTAGCATTTTCTTGCCCTGGCCGCCCACCAGCGGGCGAAGCCACCCATTCCGCCCAAGAAAGCAAGGCATGTCCGTTCGTAGTTTGTGCAAGTGGAGGGGATCTAGTTCTTGTTGTAGAGGTTGGTGATGGTGCTATTGGACGGCGTGGAGTGCTCGCCCAGACGCTTGGCGGCGCAACTGGGGTTGGCCATGAGTGGGCGAGGTGGTCAGCGGACAATGCGGTGGCAAAGTCTGGAAAAACGATATCAAGCGTGTCCGTGACCATCAAGATGCTGCAGGCCCTCGGCCTTGCTCGTCTGGCAACGCTGGTACGTAGCACGGGCCCCGTCCTGGCTAGAAACCTTCCGTTGCAATGTAGCCATGCGTGACGATGCAAAAGGGAGTCGACGCTGCAACGGCGGGACCCGAGCAGCTCCGCCGAGCCCAGCAGGGGCTTCGGCTGGAGGCGAGGGCGGAGCAGCTCGATCTTGCCAGGAGCAGGGCCGACAGTACCTTATGTGCGGAGGCGCCACCTTGTGTCCCTTTCGGCGTGCGCACTGCGAGAGCTTGGTGTGGATGGAGAATCAGCAGTGGATGAGCGTCATGCGTCCTACGTCTCCTCTCCCCGCTTCCCTGTTGTTTGGGAGCTTCTGGATGGGGGGAAGGAGGATTTGCAATAGTTTCCATTGAGTTCCCCCCGTCTTGTAGCAGGTAGCCGGGACAGCTACCAATTGGATAGTTCGAGTAACCACAAGCAGTCTGAAGTCACCCAGAGTTTCGAGACGGTGACGGCGGGCCCCGGTTTGCTCGAGAACTTGGCGTTCTTGTGGAACGGCCAACAGCCCGTCGTGGACAGAAAGGGATCCACAGCCATGCGCTACACATCGAATATCAGAGTTGCCAGAGATTGCTTGGCAGGAACGTGTCGTTGAGACGAAATTCAAAAGAGGGAGAGACAGAGAGAAAGCAACACATAATGATAACGAGGACGAGAAAGAACAAAACAAAAGAGACGGGAAAGGAAACGCCTCAGACGCTTGTGATTCGCAGAGGTCGTGGCGGAGCGCGAGCGTGATAGACAGAAGCCAAGCGCGACAGGAGAAACGTCGTGTAAGACGTATGCGTGTGTTGGAGGCCGCGGAAGAGCAGTAACATCGCAGTGGTTGTTGACGTTTCGGAATAGCTCAGCGGGCCGATGCCGATCGGTAGCCGAAAGCTACAGCCTTCCCCCTTCTCCCCGTTCCCTCCTCCAACATTTCCTCCTTGGCCTCCCATCCCATCCAGCACGCAGCATGCCCCTCGCAGCTAGCTTTTTCTGGGGGAGGCGGAGGAGTGGAGGGTCCCGCGTAGTAGCTTGCCGGTGTGCGTTTGCGTTGGCGTGGGGCGCGCGCGTCTTGGAAAGAGGAGGAGGCGCTGGATGATTCTCCCCTGCTTCCCCCCAGCAGCCGCACGTAATCACAAGGGCACGACGGTCGAGCGTCCCGCGCCCCCGTGTGCGAGCCGGCGAGGCTACGAGGCCGCAGGGCCAGGTTCACGCCCTCCACGGGGTGCCAAAAGGATGTCCTGGACAGGAGGCGGAGGGCAGCGATGTGGCACCGGGCATGGACCCCCCTCCCTTCCAATCCGTGCCGCGCCAGGCGAGCGCAGTAGCACAGGAGCTCGGGTTGGGCACCTCAGTCCGCCTCCCGTCCCCCTCGGTCCCTGTCTCCCTCGCCTCCCCGTTATCACCGAGCGCGTGCGACTTCCGAGTTCCTCTTAGGCAGTTTAAGGTCTGTCTGCTCAGATGTTCGGGTTCGTTGTGCGCGCGCGCTTGTGTGTGTGTGCGTGGAGGAGGAAGGTGCGAGGAGGGGGTACAAAAGGAGAAGGAACAGGAGGGGGAGGGGGGGGGAGGAACGGGGGGAGGGAAGGGGAGAAGGGGAAGGGGAAGGGGAAGGGAAGAGGAGGAGGAGGAGGAGGAGGAGGAGGAGGAGGAGGAAGCGGAGGAGGAGGAGGAGGAGGAGGGGGGAGGAGGAAGAGGAAGAGGAGGAGCAGGAGGAGCAGCAGGAGGAGGAGGAGGAACAGGAAAAGGAGGAGGAAGAGGAGGAGACAGATGAGGAGGAGAAGGAGGAGGAGGAGGAGGAAGAGGAAAGGGGGGGGCGAAAGACACCGCCGACGTCGTGGTCAGCCTGCGGCCCGAGGACGCGCCCGAGCCCGACCAGGGCCTCTTCGGCTTCCTCGGCGGCGGCGGCGCCGCGAGCGGCGCCGCGAACGGCGCCGCGTCGCGGCGGCCCTCGGCGAGGGCCAGCGGGCGACGCCCTTCTGCTCGCAAAAAAAGGCGTTCTGCTCCCTCCCTCCTTCCTCCTCCCTCCTGGCCTCTCTTCTCCTCCCTCCTCTCCTCCCTGCTCCTCCCTCCAGGTTCGGCTCGGGGGTCCTCTCTGACCCAGAGCGCAGTCGCGACGCGAAGCCCCCAGCGCAGTTCCCAGTTTTCTCCGCGCATGGCGAGATTGGACACACGGCGCATCCCACGGTGCGACAGAGTCTTGTCGCCTCCATCTGCCTGCGCGCGCCGCAATGGTTCTTGAGAGTCGTCGCCGTGTTTGTCATGTACCACTGCAACCCAAGTCACCAGGCAAAGCCCGCGAACCCCCCTGTTCAGAGAGCCTTTCCGTGTGCCAGGAGGCCTGCACCGCTGCTCTCCGAAGCAGTGGCGGCGCAGACAGGGCTGGTGCAGCCTACGGCGAGCTTGTCCAAACGCACCCAACCGACCCCGACTCCGCTTGCCAGCAACACCGTTCCAGCCAGCCTAGGTTCAGGAGCGAGCTGATGAAATGTTGCAGGCGCTTCAAGATCAGCTACACAGACCTGCGTTGTGTCCTCACAGACAGTGTGGACACCAGCCGTGACCCACCAGGGTTCAGGGCCCCGGCCGCTATCCACCAGGATAAGGCAACAGGCCCCGTCGTCAGCCTCGGTGCGCCAAATTGGGACGCCCCGCTGAACAGGGCCGACCGCGGAACCTCACACGTTGCACCGCCAGGAGGGCGAGGAGAAGGAGGGAGGAAGAGGAGAAGGAGGGTGACTGCGGAGAGGAGCGCTGGAGGGGAAGTACGGTGGCAAGGATGGATTGGTCAGGGGGAGGGGGAGGGGGGGAAGGGGGCAGAGAGAACGCGGGGTGGCATAAGTGATATGCGACCCTCGTTTCGCCCCTCCTTTCTCGCCCTTCTCTCTCTTTCTCTCCTCATCCCTCCTCCTCGTCCTCCTCGTCCTCCCCCCCTCCTCATCCTCATCCTTCTTCTCCTCCTTCTCCTCCTCCTCCTCCTCCCCCTCCTCCTCCTCCTCCTCCTCCTCCTCCTCCTCCACCTCCCTGCTCTTTCCCCTTTCCCATCTTCTCCAACCTAGCCGACCTCCCCCTCATCCTCCCCTGTTCCCTCTTTGTCCACCACCCCCATCCCCCTCCTCCACCCTCCCTCCTCATCCCTCCTTCTCCGCCTCCTGTATGTCCCCCCCCCCCCCTCTTGCAAGGCGACTCCGTCGTCGGAACTGCCTGGAAAAGGAAGGAGAGTCCCCCCTTTTTGGTAGATTGATTGACTGATTGATTGATTGACTGATTGACTGATTCACTTGCTGATTGATTGATTGGTTGATTGATTGATCGAGGGGCTCCTCAAAGGTAATCCAAAACAGTGCTCGCATGACTTGGGTTTTTGTTGAGCAAAAAACAACAGCAAATAACAAACAACCAAACTAACTAACTAGCAAACGAACAAGGACAGGCGGGACATCTGTACGCCTCCTGTCGCTGGGGGGGGGGGGGCAATCGGCCTGGTCCTTCCACCACCGAGCAGCACCGTGGACGACTCGCCAGGGGCCTCTTCCCCCTCTCTCCGTCTCCTCCTGCCCCTAGGAGGAGGAGGAGGAGGAGGAGGAGAGAGGAGGAGGAGGAGGAGGAGGAGGTGGGGGAGGAGGAGGCGGAGGAGGAGGAGGAGGAGGAGGAGGAGGAGGAGGAGGAGGAGGAGGAGGAGGAGGAGGAGGAGGAAGGAGGAGGGGGGCGGTGCGGAGTTGCTGGGGCGGCGCTGGAGCTCCTCTCTTGCTGGCGCGGAGCGTGCCGCGGGGGCTGTTCCTGGCGCGCAGCCAAGTGGGGGCCCCAGCGCCGAGCCACGAAACATCCGCGCGGACCGCTGAAGGCGTAGGTTCCTACTCGGCCCTGCCTTTCGTATTTATCTAGGCCTCCCAGATGGGGCCGAAGTAGGTGGGGTCGCAGGATCGCGCCGCATCGCCAATGCATCGGCGATGCGGCCGAGTTGCCCCACGCTGGCGTCGCCGCTGCATCGCCGACGTCGACGAGGCATGGCCAGTGCATCGCCGATGCGTTGCCGATGTATCGGCGATGCGGCGCGATCCTCGGACCCCATCTTTTTGGATCCCATCTAGGAGGCGTCTACTTTAGCAAGATCTAGCGTATGTGTCTGTTATGCAGTTATTCGCTCATGCAGTAAGTGTGTAAGCTTTCGCAGGTTTTGCAGTTTGTGTTGTGTCGTGTTCGTCTCTCTCATGTTGCAGGCTGTGCTTGTTCCATGTGCGATTCTGCAAGGTATGTGTTCTGCTCTTCTCCACCCTCCCTCCTCCTCCTCCTCCTCCTCCTCCTCCTCCTCCTCCTCCTCCTCCTCCTCTCCTCCTCCTCCTCCTCCTTCCTCCTCCTCCCTCCTCCTCCTCCTTCCTCCTCCTCCTCCTCCTCATCCTCCTCCCCCCCCCTCCTCGCCTCCTCCTCCTCCTCCTCCTCCTCCTCCTCCTCCTCCCCCCCCCCCCCCCACCCCTCTTCCCGCGTGGCAGGCCGAGCGGATGAGCTGGTGGTCGTCCGACTTGCGCGCACAGGCGGCCGACCGTTGCCTCCCGCCGCTTTGCTCGCGAGGAGTGATTTCGGGGAGGGGAGGGGGGGGTTCATGAGGGGAAAAAGCACGCAGACACAATTGATCGTCAATTCCAAGGAAAATATGGGAAAACATTAACAATTGGGGGGGGGGAGAAGACAGAAACCCAGAAACTATGGGAAGTTGTGTGTATTTATGAGTGTTGTGTGCCCCTTCAGTGGGGAGCTCAGCGCGGACTTTTTCGGATCGGCGCTGGGGACCCCGGGCGGCGCCGCCAGCGCCGCCCCCGGCATCCCGTGTGCCGAAAAGGGAGTCCAGCGCAGATCCAGGAAATCAGCGCGCAGACTTCTGGATATGTTCGTGCTGCTTTCTGTTTTCCCAGAGGAGAGGGGCACACGAGGAGGAAGTGGAGGAGGAGGAGGAGGAGGGGGATGAGGAGGAAGAGGAGGAGGAGGAAGAGGAGGAGGAGGAGGAGGAGGGTCAACAATCAGAGCGTGAATTACCTACCCCGCTTTCGCTTCCAGGCAAAACCAAGTCATACCATACCCCTCCTCGTCAAGCGGCCTGACCAGTACATGCCGTAGTTTGGCATCGCTTGGTATCTCTTGGAAGCGAGGGTGGTCAAAAGCGAGGTAGATTTGTTTGCCCCCTAAACAACTCGATCGCCCCTTCGCACATGTTTGCCTGATGTAACCTGGAGGAGGGTCGGGGTGTCGTCCCCGCCGCCTCGTCGTCCTTCCCTCCCCGCGGGGGCCGCTGGGGGATATAGCTACCCTGCCCAGGGGGGGGCCATCATGCCCTGCGGGAGTTGCATTTACAGAGATCCGCGCGGGCCTCCGACAGTTCATGTTGATGCTGCTTGTGTGTTTTTTCTTCGCACACGAAGCCGGCACATGAGGAGGAGGATGAAGAGAAGGAGGAAGAGGAGGAGGACGAGGTGTCTGCATGCAGGCGCGGGTGTAACTGAGCATTCGGCACGATTTGGCTCAAGCGTTTTACTTCGCCATTCGGCGGCGCCCCAGGAGCAATTTTGTAACTGGGGAACCCAGGTTCGATCCTCATCAACATGCTTCTGGAACCTACGTATGGCAGTGAAGCGAAACACTTTCCAGACCCGCGCAGGCCATACCGACTAGGACGCAAAATTGCTTCGAGTATAGCCCAGCGGGTTTCGATGCCAACTGTCTGTGGCGGTCCAGCAATGTGGCCTGTCCACGCGAGCCACGATGCAGCAGTGGACTGTCTAGGGAGAGAAGGAACATGGGGTATCAGGGATATGTCGGTGAGCACGCTGTCGCATTGACGCAGTGGTTCGTGAAGCAAATTCAGTAGTTTTGAGCATCATGAGCCGTGAACAAGGGCACTGTGAATATACAAACACGGTAGCGACCAGAGTTGCGGATCTTGAGAACAACATCGAACACCGAGGACAAGTTCAATACACATGGGTGGTTAGTAAATACAACGGACAAATGTGGCTTTGACAAGGAACGAGGGCATCAAGGAGCGCTCAGTGAGTCAAAGGCAGGCTAAGCCCTGACGAGTCGCAACGCAGACCGATCGAAGTTGCCAGAGTCGAAGTATCGGCTGCGGAATATCGTGGTGTTCGTAGGTGATGGAAAACGTGGGGCGCTCACTATGCTGAGCGCGAAACGTGGGACATTCGGCTGAGCGCGGATCCAGGCGATTGAGGCGACAAACTCAGCATGTGAAGTGGTGAATTTTTGTTGCAGAACACAACGAAGCCTCAAGGGAAATACCAGGAAGACGAGCCAAACGAAGATTTCGTGTTAGACGAGGGTGGGGTACACAAGTTAGACAGGGGGATATATGATTCATCTACATCAGGAACCAGGGCAGAGCGGAAGCTTGAGGCGAACTCCGTGGATTGTGAGTGGGAAGGATAAGTCGTTCAAAGTGAAGATACGCAGATAACGCTCGGTTGTGACCCTGCTGAGGTTGTCGGCAAAGATGATTTCGGCAATGCGTCCCGGCAGTGAATCAAGCGAAAGACGTGTCGTCACAATTGGAACAACGGAGCGCCTTCGTTGACATGCTGGAGAAGATTCCTCATCATGTGCGTTGTCGCTTCCGCTCCGACTTAGCTGCCCATCGATGCTGGTGACGCACGCAGGTGAACGTCTTGACGGGGGGGAGCAGCATTATGTCAAGACTTCGGGGTCCTTGACCGACGAGCCACATCAAAAGTAAGGTCTTTAGTGTGAAGATTTGGGCCCGTGAGGAAATATTGCAGACGGTAGAGGAGAACAACAATGCCATGCACAAAGTGAGAGCGGAGTAGACGGGTTACCATTCAACGACGCACCAGGCAGTGGAGCTGAAGACGTTGCTTGATGGCATAATGAGGGGAAGGCGCTGGTGGCCAAACGAGAACGGCGGGCAACAGCACTGGGAAGGGGGGATGCGGCAACGACGGCGACAACGGGGGCGCATTGGGAAAAGCGGTAGGCAAAGGCATAGCGATTCGCGATTGGCACGGAAGTTAGAGCACGCGGCCAAATATTGCCGAGCGGAAGGGAAGGCAAGGGACCCCCCGGAGGAAAACGAACACATGTCACGGCGGTAACACGGGGCCAGTTGAACCGATCGCCCCTGCACGCAGCTCTGGAGGCGCAAAAAGGCTTCGCGCCAAAAAGGGAGAGGGTGCATTACAGGCGCCGGCAACGGGGCCACGCGGGGATCTTTCACACGAAGAACGCAAGTTTAGCGAGTCGCGACCACAGCGGGGGGGTGCAAAAGCTGGGCAAGTCCCCTGTCGCGCGCCCAACGCGGAGGCGCGGTCACAGCGCGAGAACGCGCGCCGGAACCACCTAGGGCGCGAGGCCTTATTTGCGCAGGAGCTCCAGCCGCATCGACAGGGCGGGGGGCGGCTGGTCCTAGTCGGGGCATTCCAGCGAAGCGCTGCTTGATGGAGCCAACGGCAATGCCAGCCATGCGCGCGCTGTCTCCGAAGACGGCCCGCCGGCATCGAGACCGCGGCGGCGACAGTTGACTCGGGGGCGCAAAGCGCGGCAGGTCCACTGAACGCGAGAACGCGCCCCCCCGCGAGGCCCGCGGCGGCGCGCCGCGACGGGCCCCGCTGCGGCGCGGCGGCGAACAGAAGGGCGCGAGGAAATTGCGGCCAGAGAGCAATCATAAGCAATAATGGCGAGGGGGCGCTCCCGCCCAGGCTGCCGACGCCCAAATAGCGGCGGGGCCTGCGCGGGGGCAGGTGGATGCGGGCAACCGCGCGACGCGGGACAGGGGTGGAATCTTGGGCGGGGCGCGGGGGCGCGCGGGCGCGGGCCGCCTCGCGCGGGCGCGGCGGAACTGTCCGGCTTGCGACCAAGGCGCCGAAGAGCAAGGAGGGCGCAGTCAAACGCCCAGCGCAGGAAATACGCGACATGAAGGACGCCCCGAGGCCGGGAATCCCCCGGGAAGGCCTCGCCCATGAGGCCCCGCGCGACCGCTGGCCAAGTTGGCAAGAATGCTGGGCGAGGCCAAGGGCGACCGCAGGGGCGGGGCAGGTGGCGGCGCGCGCGGCGTCGAAGATGCATTCAATGATGGAGATGCGGAAACGTTCAAGATGGCTACGCGCGGGGCGCCCCAGTTGAGTTGAATGGGGGGCCGCGCAGCAAGCGCCGCGCGCCGCAAAGCAGCCGTCGCCCGCGCCGCGCCGGGGGCATCGCAAGGCGGAGCCGCGTCGTAGGAGGAACAAGGGGGGGGGGGGGCGGGATGGAAGCCCGCAGCATTTGCATACTGAACGCGGGTGACCTAAAAAAGGGAAGGGGCGACCCCGCGCGACCATGCGCCGCAGGCGAGCCACGCCGTCCTTGAGAGCCCCCCCCCGAAGGAGCGCAGTCCCGCTGGAGAGCGACTGTGGATCTGAATGAAGGTGTTAGACGGCGACGTCACAGCGGAATTCCATATGTCTAAGAGAGCGCGCATTGGCCAGTCGGAGACTCAGCCGCCAACGGTGGACAATTGTTCGGACCAATCAGACGCCAGGAGGTGCATTCGAAATTAAGGGGAGATCTCGGGCAAACAGAGGCTGATCTCGCGATGCCTTTCGCGACGCCGCGCGCGACATCTTTCATCGACTAGGTCGCAGTAGGAACTGACAACTTCAGAGCGCCGTTGCCCCGACTTGGGGGGCACGCGACGCAACTGAAGGCGCAAGCGAAAGGGCGATGCAAGTCAGACTCGGAATCGGCAAAAGGGGTCTTCCGAGGAGCGCGAGATGAACGCGGGGGCCCCAGCGTCGGGGCGACGGCGGGGGCGGCAGGGCCAGCGGGGCATCGCAGAGGACGCTGCAGCAGAAAGCTGGCATTCGGAAGAAATGATCGAAGCGGCGGGGCCGCCGCGGCAGCCAGGCCCGAGCGCGGTCGACGTTGGAGCGCGGTCGTCAGTGGAGCGCAGACGCGCGCCATCGCGGCCATGCCCAATAATATGCGTTAGATCTAGAACCTCCGACGTTGGGCTATCAATCGCGAGCGGAGATGCAGTGGCAAGGGGTGACTCCGTTTATTGAAGAGGGGCGACGCCCGGATGCTGCGGGCGCAGTGCCGTTGCTAGGGGCGGGCCCAGTCATGGGGCCAGCAGCGCTGAGCGCAGGCCACCCGCGTTCGACGGGTGGCAGCCGCTGCTGAAAGGGGAGTCGACGCAGCGCCCAGTGAAGAGTTTGACCAGAAAGGAGCAGGGGAAAACCCGCGGCGCGACAGAGGCAGGTTGACGGAGCCCAGCAAATCCGCCAGCAGCGCAGGTGACCTGGGCACGGAGAGGGCCGACTCACAGCAATGCGCAAGTGCGAAATCATGTAACCCGATGCATGAGTTGCATATGCAGTGACAGATCGGCGCAATGCAGACGGGAGAACGGTCAGCAAGAGAGAGAGAGTGACCCGCGGCATAAGTATGAACGGGAGACAGGCAAAGGAAGCCGATGGCGACGTGATAAGATCGAATGGAAGGAGCGAGCGACCATAGGGACATGGACAAATCCCAGGGTGGACCGAGACTGACGTAGATCCATCATAAGGACTCTGATTTATGTATATATGTATATATACAGCATCGCAAAGGAGAGGAGACCTCACGAGTACACGGTAGAGGAGCAGCAGGCGGAGCTGCCAAACAGGGTCGACGACGGAGACGATGCAATAATCAGATTGGTACGGAGTGGTTTCGAAGCAATGGAAGCGAGGCCCATGTCAGCGTGCCGGTATGCGGGCGCCGGGAAGTTAGGGAAATACGAATGGAAGTTAATGGGCACATGGCATCTTGGGCTTGCTGGCAAAAAGGCCACGCCGATTCCCATGTCAGCGAGGTGTACTCACCAATGGGAGTGATTGGGATAGCTGCCGCAGTGAGCCCCCCGGACCAGACGTGGATATCACAACTCAGGACTTGCGCGCTTGTCATTGGGATTCCAGCCCCGAGGACATCCGACGCACGCGGAGAGCGATTGCGGGAGGCGCTGCGGGCGCGGTGTCAATCGCGTTTCAAATGCGCGCGGATTTCGGCCGTCTGGTTACGTCGAATCAGAAATCGGAGGAGGTTGTTGAGGACACTCCAGATCATATATCCAAACATACATTATGGAAATAATTAAAATGCTAAATCCAACGAAGGAGCGACATGCATGTTCCATCTGGGCGTTCTACCACCGCGTCAAGCTGGCAAACCTCACCCGCGCATGGAATAGTGGAACAGGGACGTCCGAAGAGACCATGGGGGCATGCACAGTTTCTGGATGACTACGACAGTCTAGGGCGAGGGGTCGAACGTAAATAATTCCGCTAAGTCCAGGACGTGTTTTGACTTGGCCAGGAAGGACCTCCGCCAAACAGGCGGCAAAGACCGTCGACTCATGGAACCTTACCGGTGGAGACGGAACCAAGATATCAGCGGTTATCCAGACGGCCTTCGCGAAGCAAAGTCTGACGGGCCAGGCGAAAACGCGCGGGCCAACGCCGCGGACTCGGATGCGGATCTAAAGCGGCCGCAGCCCCTCAGAGTAATAGTGCGGCCGTCGCAGAGCGCTCAGGTGGTCGATATCGCGGAAGATGATTTTCGGCGCCCGCAGTTGTCACGGGCAAAGTCTGTCGAAGTCGCAGACAGGTTCATGTTGCCAGGGCAAGGGGGGCCGAGGTGGCGATGTCGCGTCAGGGTGGTAATAGGAGATGTTGAGATTAGTTCTGACATTGAGGACAGACCGAGGCCGCGAACCCCTGCGAGGACCGGCGCGAGGCAAGCCATGTGAAGTCAAGCATCTGCTGGTAGATCGCGCGACAGTCCACGGGGTGGAGATGGGGATCGACCGCGCGCCTCGCGCGACCGAAGACCCAGCGACGCGCGCAGATGGCCTCAGATCGTTGGCGACCAAGCTGACAGAGGCCCTTCGTGAATAGATGTGTCATTCGGTCGCCCTCGAACAGGCGAATGGCGCCGCCATTCGCAAAGCCGACGTCGAGAATGGCCGCGCAGCCAGCGCCATGCGCTGCTACGTTAGAGCTCGACGAAAAAAAACGAAGAGGCAAAACAAGATGCCCCGAGCAATCGGCCGACCGCAACGACGCGATGGTCGACGAGGTCCGCAACATCAACGAGGAACGAGGTGAAGTGGCATCGGGCGAAAACTGGCGAGATGCCGGATAAGGTGGGCGGCGGTTATAAATTCGAGGTGAGTCGTCCACCCAACCGTCGCCAGCTAAGGCGCCGCCGCCCAAGCCGTCATCGGCGACAGCGGCCCCACCGCAACCGGCGCCCGTAACCAACGTTGAAGGCGCACATCCCCTGGCGAACGGCCCAACAATGCGCAGTTGTGAATAGCGGGAAAAAGTGGAGCATCGTCATCAGCGGAGCTCCCTATGGGGAAACGAAGCGCGCGAGGCGTGTACCGACATGAGTGCGGCGGGCGCATGCCAGCGCAGCCATCGGAGCCTTCGGCGGGGCGCCCTACTGGGCCACGCAGCGGGTGAGGGGCGTGGCGACATGGGCGCGGCGGGCGCATGCGAACGCGGCCGCTAGGGTCTTCGGTGGGGCTCTCTCTGGGGGCGACGAAACGAGTAAGGGATGTGCTGATAAGGGTGCAGCGGGCGCATGCGAGCGCAGCCTCTGGGGCCTTGGGTGGAGCTCCCTATGGGGCCACGGAACGTGTGAGATGTGTGCCGATATGACGGGACGGCGGGCACATGCGAGCGCAGTTATTCGTTGTTTTTTTCGGTGGAGCTCCCTATGTGGCCACCAGGCACGCGGGGTGCGTGCCGAAATTGGTGCGGCGGGCTCAGGCGATCGCAGCTACTGGAGCCCTTCGGTGGGACTCCCTAGTGGGACGCGAAGCGTGTGAGACGTGTGTGTGTGTGTGTGTGTGTGTGTGTGTGTGTGTTTGTGTGTGTGTGTGGGACGTGTTTGTGTGTGTGCGCCATAAACGGGCGCGGCGGGCGCATGCGAACGCAGCCGCAGGGGCTTTCGGTGGAGTTGCTCGTGGGGCCACAAAATGGGTGAGGGGTGTGCCGCGGTGGGTTCCGCGGGGCGCATGCGAGCGCAACCACTTGGGCCTCCGGTGGAACTCCACTTGGGCCTTCGGTGGAGCTCCTTATGAGGCCACAAAACGTATGGGTGGCGTGGCGAAACTTGTGCGGTGGACCCATGAAAGCGCAGGCCTTCGGTGGAGTTCCCTATGGGGTCACGAAGCGTGTGAGGGGAATGCCGAAAGGCTCGCGGCGGGCTTACGCGAGCACAACCACTGGGGCCTTCGGTGGAGCTCCCCATGGGGCCACGAAGAGTGTGAGGGGTGTACCGACGTGGGTAAGGCGGGCACATACGAGCGCAACCATCCGAGCTTTCAGCGGAGGTCTGGCAGAGGGCCACGAAACATGTGAGGGGTGTGCCAAAACAGGGGCGCGGCAGGCGTATGCGACCGCAGCCACTGGGGCCTTTGGTGGAGTTTCCTATGGGGCCACGAGGCGTGTTAGGGGTGTGCCGGGTGAGGGGTCTGCTGACATGGGTGCGGGCTGCGCGTGCGACCGCAGCCATGGGGCCTTCGGTGGAGCTCCCTATGGGGCCGCGAAGCGTGCGGGGGGTAAACCGAAATGGATGTGGCGGGCGCTTGCAAGCGCAGCCATAGGGGGCTTTCGGTGGAGCTCCCTATGAGGCCACGAAGTGTGTGAGGTGTGTGTGTGTGTGTCGAAATGGTTGTCTGGCGCGGGGGGCAGAGGCAAGGATGGGGAAGAGGAGTGAGGAAGGAAGGAAATATTGAAGGAACGCGGTGCGCTGTCTCTTCCAAACGAGGTCCCAGCACAACAGGATGGTTGGATAGAGCTGATGTTCCCTAGGTTGAGGAAGGATGGTGGCTTGTCGTGGGGGTCCTGAGGGGGTTCCGAGAGCACTTCGCTGTCTTGTGGCCTTCGTCGGGCCTCTTGGACGTATGTCGGAAGCAATCTCGAATTCTCGTCGGCTGCCTTGGATCATCTTGAAAGCCATCATGGAGCATTGGACGCCATCTTGGAGCCATCTTGGGCGAAACAGGGCTCCCTAACACGTCGTGGCCCGCCCAACAAAATCGTAGGTCGGGGACGGGGAGGGCACCCCTCCCCGAAGGGAAGATGCTTCGGGAAGGAAAGATATCGCTAGACCGCCTTAGCCCAAAGGGCTGGTGGACTTACAGTGTTTCCTCGCTTGCGACATGCCTCACCTTAGCCAGCGCCCCCGTCGTTGATGTTACCTCCGCGTACTCTGACACTGTCCTCTTCTGCATTAACGGGTGTTGCGACGCACACTTGCCATCTCAGCAGTTCAAGCGTCGTTGCCATGCCATTTCGCTGCGCTTTGCAACTATATCGGCACCCTGCGTGATTACATCGTCCCTGGTTTGTTTCGCAGACGCGTCCAGCGAGCCACTGCCGCTCCTTGTGATGGGCAAGGCGTGCGTGGCCAAACGTTGGGTCAAAGTTTGGCCAGCATGTCTTTTCCTGCGCATATCCAGCTCTTCTCGGGTAAACATTGGGTGACAGTTCCCAACATGCCTCGACGACTTCGATCAAACGAGTTGTGACCCCCTGAGGCTGTTCCTCTCAGCGACTTGGAGCCGGCGGTAAACCGTCAACCAGGTTACCGCCGGGCCCCTCGTAGAGCTTTTTACACGCCAGGTAGTGCTCAGAATCTAACAAGGAAGCTTCCTTGCAGATCAGCTTAAAAAACTCGAAACATGTATTTTTTCGGGCTGTCCCTCTCAGCGACGAGTCCAGGGGCCCCCTCGGGATCTCCTGGGGGCATGCTGCGCCACCTCGAAGGGCCTCTTAGGCTTAGGTCGCCCTGGCGCCCCCTCTGGGCCGCCCCTCGAGGCCCGTCCTGGGTGCCTGCAGGGGGCCTCTTTGGGCCACTCCCTCCCCCCTCCTCCCTCCTCCCTCCCCCCTCCCCCCTCCTCCCTCCTCCCTCCTCCCTCCGCCCTCCTCCCTCCTCCCTCCTCCCTCCGCCGTCCCAGCTGGCCCTTGGGGCCACATCTGGGGCCATCTTGAGCCGCCTTGAGTCTTACTGGCGCTGTCTGGGGCCGCGTTGGGGGCCTCTCGGGCCCCTCTGTGGCTCTCGTGTCGCCATTTTTTGTGCGGGCGCCTCTGGGAGGCAGAAGCCATCGGACAACTACGTACTTCTCAGCAGCGCGAGAGCCTTCTTGGGGCCTCTCTTGAGGCTCCTGTTCGGTCTTTTGGACCGAGCGTCTTGCGGACTCCATGCTGCACTTGGAGGCTCTCTCGCCGTCAGGCCTCATGGGCCCTCTGTGGGGCGCGTTGGGCTGGTCTTGGGTACTTCTGATTTTCTTGGCGACCTCTTGCGGTCCACCTGGGTCGTCTTGAAAGCCATTTCATTAGGCCGATCACAAGCGTTCAACGCAGCAGTGCGAAAGCCACCTTCAGAAATGCTCAGTTGGTTGGATTTGGGGCTAGGTATTATCTGAGTCCTTCCTGAGACCTTCTCCAGCCCGTCGGCTATCCTGCTCTTGCTCTTCCTCCTCCTGCCCGCATGGGGCCACCCTGGTCGACGCGGCTGGGCGCGCCCGGGACGACAGGTCGATATGGTGAGCGCGAGGGGCTCGGAAGACGGGCCGCAAGCGTAAAAAGCGAGAAGGCCACAGCAATTGGCGGCGTCTGTGGTGAGGTCACGCCGGAGGGCATCTCGGGCCGTCCTGGAGGGTATCTTGGGACGCGCTGGGCCATCTCAAGTGCCCTTGTGCCGAGCGGAAGCCCCAGAGGCGAAACGCGTTGAAGGGCAAGAGGGTTTCGCGGGAGCTCTTGCAACGGGCGTTGTCCCCCATGGTCCCCCGAAGGCTACCGCGGGGGGGAGAGGCATACAGGGCATGAGAGAAGCGATCCGTAAACGAGTTTTTCTTCTCGGGGAAGCAAAACAGAATTTGGCAGCACGGGGTCGATTGACGGAAGGCGTCCGTAGCCATTGTGGCTCGAGTTCTCGGGTTGCCAGGCCACTTGCGGCCACGGGCGGGAGCTTGACACGCGAGCGGCCGCCGACAAATGGCGGACGATGACGAGCCCACGTTCGACAAGGTCGATGCGGGTTCCTCGCACACGTACCCGCAGCAGTGCGGGGAGCTCCGCAAGGGTTCGATGGTGATGATCAAGGGCAAGGCCTGCAAGGTGGCAGAGATCTCTACGTCGAAGACGGGCAAGCACGGGCACGCGAAGGCACACATCGTGGCGCTGGACATCTTCACAGGCAAGAAGTACGAGGACTTGTGCCCCACGTCGCACAACATGGAGATCCCCTTCACGAAGCGCACGGAGTACCAGCTGCTCAGTGCTGACGAGAGCACTGGCGAGGTCAGCTTGCTACTGGAGAGCGGTGAGACGAAGGACGACCTGAATTTGCCCACGTTCGTGCAGACGGGTGAGCCGACTGATGAAGACAAGAAGGTCGTCGAAGATATTTTGAAGATGCAGGAAGACGGTGACTCCATTCTCGTCGCGGTGCTGGCGGCCATCGGCCAGGAGAAGATTGTCGGTGCCAAGAAGATGCAGTGAGGGACGCCATGGAAGTGGCACCGCCAATACGATCAAATAACAATATGTGAAATCATGCGTGTAATACAAAAGAGACTACTCGGAGAGGGACGGACAATGTTCAGCACGCAGTCGTGGGAGAGCGGAGAATATGATTCGTTTCGGCTAATTACGCAGGGAGGAGAAGGAGGACGATGACGAGGAGGAGGAGGAGGACGAGGAGGGGGAGGGGGAGGAGGAGGAGGGGGAGGGGGAGGAGGAGGAGGAGGAGGAGGAGGAGGAGGAGGAGGAGGAGGAGGAGGAGGACGAGGAGGAGGAGGAGGAGGAGGACGAGGAGGAGGCCTCGTGGGGCCCTCTTGGGGCCTCCTGGGGGCTTCCGAGGGGGCTTCGCGGGATCTCCGAGGGGCCTCCAGGGTGCCTCGTGTGCCGTTCTGGGCGCCCTGGGCCCGCCGGACGCCCTCGGAGGCCGTCTTTGGGGGCCTCTGGGGGCCTCTCGGCCCGTCCTGGAGCCCTCCTGGGTGCTTCCTGGGTCGTCTCGGGGCCATCTTGGGCCATTTTGGGCGATCTTGGGGCCATCCTGGGCCCTTTTCGTATTCGGGGGCCATCTTGGGCCACTTTCTCGAGCCATCTTGGCCATTTTCGGGGTCGTCTCTGGGGTCGTCTCTGGGGGCGTCTTGGGCCATCTCGGGCCATCTTGGGCGTCGTCTCGGGGGTCGTCTCGGGGCCATCTCGGGCCATTTTCGTAGTCGGGCGATCGCAAACATGGATCGAGGGGGCGTGGATGAGCGACGGGTCCCGTCTTCATTGGAAACCGCGGAGCTCCGGCGCCGAACAGGGCGGCACCGGCCGCATTTTTGGGGAGGGCGCCTCCCCCGATCCGTGGATTTGGCGGCCGCGCGCCAAATCCATTGATCGCTAATCCATGTGTGCGCGCCTCCGACGTATGTCGGAAGCCCGACAGGGCGAGAACGCGAAAATCAGCGGAAAACCTTGTTTTGATTGTCTTTGCTTATTTTTGAGGCATGTTGGGCGAACGTGGAAGCTTCTTGGACCCTCCTAGGCCGTATTAAATCAATGAAATTTAAAAACATCTTGTACCAGATTCGGCTGTTTGGGAGGCCATCTTGGAAACATTGGATGTGAGTTGTCGTGCCTGTCTGGTTCTTGCGGTGCCTTCCGGGTGGCCGGCGGGATGCGCCGAGATCTTATTGGGGACATGTTGGGATCGGGCCGAACGAACGGGGGGGATTGGGAAAGGGGGGGGTACGAAATCTGACGCATGCAGCTGGTTTCGGCCCCACCGAGGGGCCCATTCCTCGATACGTGGGCGCCTCCGGGCGCCGGGAGGCGCTGGGAAAATCAGCTACGTGAGCTGATTCTCAACCCCCCCCTTTGCTATCCCCCCCTTTCGCCCGGCCCGATGGGAGGGTACAAGGGATCAGTGAACATGCAGCACCCCCTGCACGGAAGTTATTTGCGGCAAATAACTGCCTCCCGGCGCCTTTGAAGCGCCCGTGCGGCCAAAGGTTGGGCCGAAGTTTGGCCGAGCTATTGGATTGTGTGTTCCCCCAGCCGTGGTGGAGCCCCGTGGGGGAACCCTGGGGAGAGGAATAGGAAGGAGAAGGAGAGGGAGAAGACGGAAAACGAGGAGGAGGAGGAGGAGGAGGTCTTCTGAGGCCCTCTTGAGGCCTCCTGGAGGCTTCCTAGGAGTCTCTTGGGGACCGATGGGGAGTCTCTAAGGAGCCTCCTGGCCTTCTGAGGCTGTCTTGAGGCCCCCTCGAGGCAGTCGTGGGTCCCTCTTCGGGCGCTTTAGGGCCGTCTTGAAGGTGAAGGCGAGAATGCGAAAATAATGAACACATTTTCGGTGAAGTCAATTGTTTAGGCCTCTTGGGCCATCTCGAGCCATGTCTTCGAGACATCTTGGGGCCATCCTGGGCTCTCTTGGGGCCGTCGTAGTCGTCTTAGAGGCCATATTTGGCCGAGATCCCATTGGACAACTGATGAAACAAAATAACCAAACCATTCAGAAGACTAGCACGCCGTGCACCCTGGTGGCAATCCACACGGCGCTGCGAATCGAAGACGCTTACAGCGAATCACCACTGGCCCCTGCCTTTTGGAAACGACCATGTGGCCAAACGTTGGGCCGAAGTCTTGCCAAACTATTGGACTATGTGTTCCCCCCAGCCGTTGTGGAACCCCTGTGGGGGAGCCCGTGGGAGAGGAAGGGAAAGGAGGAGGAGAAGGAGGACGAGGAGGAGAAGGATGAGGAGGAAGCTCAAGAACAGAAGAGGAGGTCTCTTGAGGCCCTCTTGGGGCATCCTGGGGGCTCCCTAGGAGCCTCTTGGGAGCCTCTGAGGGGCCTCTTGGGGACCTCCTGGGGCCTCTTGGGGATCTCGTGGGAGCTTTTGAGAGCCTCTAAGGAACCTCTTGGTCTTCGGAGGCCTTATTGGGGCCCTCTCCGAGCAGTCGTGAGTCCCTCTTTGGGCGCTTTTGGGCCGTCTTGGTGGCCTCTTGGGGCTTTCTTGGGCAGTCTTCCGGGACATCTGGGGCCGTGGTGGGGCAATATTTGGGACTTGTGGGGCCGTCGTGGAGCGTGGGAAGCCCGACGCTGCAACCATTGAGAAACAACAGAAGCGCTAGCCTCCCGCAGGTCATCTTGGAGCACACTTGGGGCGTAGTGGATCATCTTGGGCCGTCTTGGGTGCATCTCGGCCCGTCTTGGAGACATGGTGGGGTCATGCTGGGCCCTCTTGGGAACATCTTCCCCGCCTTGGAAGCGTCTTGGAGGCCATCTTGGCCAGGCGGCAATGGGAGGGAACCCATTTCATCGGTAGGGGGTGGAGGGGCGAGCCCATGGCCAGAGGAGGGACCTGAGCTCTGGGCCAGGCATATATGTTGTATATGCATCTACGTATGAGAGTTAATACTATCAATACGCACCATGTGTATATGCTCGAATGTGTCTACATATTTGCACTTTGTCTGATCGCCTCTGTCTCGCATGTGAACTCATGCTGTCCAGTGCCAGGCGCATTCATCCGCACTCTTCCTTTCCTGTGTGGCGGTGCGGTGCCCGACCATGCCAGGTGGAGTACAACTTGAGCGACAGGACTTTCGGGGCGCGCTCCTCTCTTCGTTGTCTTCGATTGCTGGGCTGTGCGGTCACAGTGACAGTTGCCTGCGGTGGCTGGAAGTGGGTCGCGGAACCGACTCAGGCTTTGGATGAGGAGCACCAGTTGCAGCAGGGATGCGGACCACGGAGGAGGAGAAGGAGGAGGCGGAGGAGGGTGAGAGGAAGGACGATGATGATACTGTTGTTGTTGATGTTGATGGTGATGATGATGACGACGATGATGATGACGATGCTGATGATGATGATGTTGATGATGATGATGATGATGATGATGATGATGATGATGATGATGCTGATAATGATGATGATGATGAATCGGATGTTGATGCTGTTGCTGATGTTGATGATGATGGTGATGGTAATGGTGATGCTGATGCTGATGTGGATGATGATGATGACCACGATCATGATGCTGATGATGATTATGCTACTGATGATGACGATGCTGAGGACGCTGATGTTGATGGATAATATGATGATGACGACGATGATGTTGATGATGATGACGATTATGATGGTGATGATGATGGTGATGATGATGATGATGACGCTGAGGAGAAGGAGGAGGTTCATGAGATGGAGAAGAAGATGAGGGTGCTGATGATGCTGATGATGCTGATGATGATGAGATGAGATGAGATGAGATGAGATGAGATGAGATGAGATGAGATGCGATGCGATGAAATGAGATGAGATGTGATGAGATGAGATGAGATGAGATGAGGAGGAGGATGTGGAGGAGGAGACAGAAGAGGAGGACGGATCAGCAGAAAGAAGGAAAGAAGTGGAGGCGGAGGCGGAGGCGGGAGGGGAGGTGCGGGAAGGATGAGGAGGCTGAGGCAGGAGTATCGGAGATTGGGGGGTGAGATCGCAGTGAAACGGAGACCCCCCACCGGGAAATCGGTTTCGGTTTCGTGTTCGTGTCGTGCGTGCGGGCGAGGCGAAGCTGCGCGCAATCCTCCTGTAGCTAGGCCGAAGTAGGAGCGAAAGTCCGTTCCCCATCCGCTGGTGGCCGGGAGGTGTCCCATGCAGTTGGGCCGGGCGGTGTCCCGGGTGTCCCGGGTGTCAGTAGGAGCGAAAGTCCGTTTCCCGTCCGCCGGTGGCCGGGAGGTGTCCCAGTTGGGCCAGGCGGTGTCTCAGGCGTCCCGGGGGTCCTGGCGCTAACGCATGTCGCTAATTTCATAATTCATTTTTTTCGACGCCTGCGGCGGGCTTTCTTATCCAATCCAGCTTATTGTATCCAATCCAAATTGTCCAATACAATCCATCTTATGCGATCCAACCCATATTGTCCCATCTGATCTTGTCCCACCCAATCCAATCCACCCAACCCGATCCATCAATTCATTTGTTTATGCGCCTGCGGCGGGCCAATCCAATTCATCTTATCTTATCCAATCCATTTCTTCCAATCCAACCCATCTTATCTTATCCAATCCATCTTATCCCATCCAATCCAATCCACCCAACCCAATCCATGAATTCATTTTTGTCGGAGAGAGAGAGAGAGAGACACAGAGAGTGAGGGAGAGAGAGAGACAGAGAGAAAGAGAGAGAGAGATGAGATCAAGGTGACAGGCTGGAGGTCAGTCAAGGTGGTCATTTGATCTCAGTCCCCGCCCCAACCTCCTTATCGCCCGCAGGGCGGTCGTATGGGTAAGGGCAGGGGTGAACAGGAGGAAGAGGACGAGGAGGATGAGGAATAGGGGGATTGGGAGGAGGAGGAGGAGGAGGAGGAGGAGGAGGAGGAGGAGGCTGAGGAGGAGCAGGAGGAGGAGCAGGAGGAGGAGGACGACGACGACGCAGGTGGAGCTGTGGAGGGGAACACACGTGCTTTGCATCTCCAGGAGGGGGAATATGGAGATTAAGAGGAGAAGCGAGCAGGAGGAAACATGGGATGAAGAGGAGGAAGGAGGAGCAGGAAAGTAAGTCCGTCAGGGAGGTGGTCGTCAGCTAAGACCATACGATTGGGGGGGTTCTTCAAGTGGAGCCCAGGCGCCGCGCGGGGGGCGAGCGATCGACTGCTCGTTTCTGCTGCGCCTCCTCCTGCTGCTGCTGTTCCTCCTCCTCCTCCTCCTCCTCCTCCTCCTCCTCCGCCTCCTCCGCCTCCTCCTCCTCCTCCTCTACCTCCTTCCCTTCCCCTCCCGCCTCATCCGCCTCCCTCCTCCTCCTTCCGCCTTCTCCCCCTCCTCCTCCTCCTCCTCCTCCTCCTCCTCCTCCTCCCTAGTTATCCTCCTCCCCTCCCTCCTCTCTCCTCCTCCTCCTCCTCCTCCTCCTCCTCTCCTCCTCCTCCTCCTCCTCCTCCTCCTCCTCCCCCATCCTCCTCCTCTCCTCCTCCTCCTCCTCCTCCTCCTCCTCCTCTCTTCCTCCTCTTCCTCCTCCTCCTCCTCCTCCGCATCCTCCTCATCCCCCTCCCGCCTCCCCTCCCTTCACCTCCCTCCGCACACCTCTTGGCGTGAAGGAAGGGGGTCCTGAGGGAAGCGGCTCTGTACCCTCAGGGGCTTTCCGCAGGACCTGCTCCCTTTTGGGGCTGCGCAGGGGCCCCTGGGGAGGGCCCCGCGAGCCCGAAGACGGCGAAAACGCACAGGACCTGTTTGCCTTATGGCTGTCCTGCTCGGCCCTCGCCCTCAGAGCTCTTCCCTCCTCCAGCTCCTCCTCCTCCTCCTCCTCCTCCTCCTCATCCGTCTCCTCTACCTACTCCTAGTCCTCTCCTACTCCTCCTCCTCCTCCTCCTCCTCCTCCTCCCCTCCTCCTCCTCCTCCTCCTCCTCCTCCTCCTCCTCCCCCTCCTCCTCCTCCCCCTCCTCCCCCTCCTCCCCTCCTCTCCTCCTCCTCCTCCTCCTCCTCCTCCTCCTCCTCCTCCTCCTCCTCCGCCGGAGCCCGCCGCAGGAACATGAAGATGTTGGGCCCCCTGCCCGGGGGCGAGCTGGACAGAGGCTGGGGCGCAGCGCTCTTTCGCCGTCGTGGTCGCCGCCGCCGCCGCCGTCGCCGTCACCATCGCTATCGCCGTCGCCGCCGCCGCCGTCGCCGTCGTCGTCGTCGTCGTTGTCGTTGTCGTCAGCGTCTGCCGTCGCTGGGCCTTGTTGCCATCCCCATCGCCGGCGCCCAAGGGGAGGGAGAGTGGATGGAAGCCCCCCCTCCCCCGACGTTCACTCTTGAGGTGGGGTGAAGGGGCTGAGCCACCCCTCACTCCCGCATTTTTGGAGAGGAGGGAAGGATCGGGCGTCGCGTGATGGGGGGGGCGGTGAATGGGGGCGTCAGCGAGGGCTGCAGACACAAGGAGCCCTTGGCGGCGCCCCTTGAAGGGGCCCCTGGGGCCCGAGAAGCGCACCCTTCTTTCCCCCCTCGAGCGACGCCCAAGAGGGGCGTTGAACCCCCCCCCACCTCCCGGCTTCCTCCCAGCGGCTTCTCGCCCCGAGCCGTCCTCTGGCCCCCCTCCCCCCCCCGCGCGGGGCCCGAGCCCTCTAGGCCGGCGCGGGGAGGCCGACGAGGTGCCGATCGGCGCCCCGCCGGGCCGGCCAGGCTCGGGCCCTGCGGAGGGCCGGCTTTGGGCGCCCACGGCCTTTTTGGGAGCGCCTCGCGGCGATGTGCAGCTACCCGCGGGAGGTCTCCAGTCCTGCCGCCCCTCCCCCCAGCCCCCTCCCCCCCCAAAAGTTCTCGGCTGGCAATGCACTTTGCGCGTTTCCCGTTCACCCTGTCCTCCTCCTCCTCCGCCTCCTCCGCCTCCTCCTCCTCCTCCTCCTCCTCCTCCTCCTCCTCCGCCTCCTCCGCCTTCTCCTCTTCCGCCTTCTCCTCCTCCTCCTCCTTCTCCTCCTCCGCCTTCTCCGCCTCCTCCTCCTCTTCCGCCTTCTCCTCCTCCTCCTCCTCCTCCTCCTCCTCCTTCCCTTCTCCTTCCTCTTCCTCTGCGACGGCGGGGGCGGAAGAATTATTTGCCGAGTATTGTTGGGCGTCGGAAGCCCTCAGCTAGCCGCCCTTATGGGGGATCGAAAAACGACCGCGGTTGCCAGACAAGCATCTCGAGGCCAGAAAAACGCCGAGAAACAGCGCTGAGGACCTCGTCGAGAAAGGCCAAAAGGTTCGGGGACCTTGCAAGAAGTATCGAGTGTACCGAGGAGGAGGAGGAGGAGGAGGAGGAGGAGGAGGAGGAGGAGGAGGAGGCCAGGACGCGGCCTGGCATCGCTACACGTGTGCATTCGACGAGGACCCTCGAGGAACACCTGGGGCCTTCTCTCGAAACCAGGCGCACGAGATCGAAGCATGCACAGAGACTGGACGTTGAAGCGATGGCGAGGCCAGGAAGAGGGGCGGCGGCATCATGGCCTGGCGCATGCGCGCGGACGAGGGGGGAGGCCTCACGGGGCTTTTGTGGGATGAGTTCGGGGGCGGCCAAGAGGGGGTTGAACACCACACGCCGGTCGTTGAAAGTACAGTCCAAAACACTAAAAAGGACGCGCGGTAAGGACGCAAGACCCTTGAAAGCCGAAGTTGGGATGTTTGGGGCGGTGGACGACGAAATCCTCAAGGACGCAAGAGCAAGGAAGAGCAAGGACGCAAGGGTACCCTGAGCGAAGTCGCGCGTCCTTAATAGGGTTTTTGACTGTAGGCATTTCTGGATTCCCAGATTCCAATCTACTTCAGGCGCCTTCCTGCTTCAGGGATCGAGTGCTTTCCCTCTTCTCTCCCCTTCAGGGGACGGGCGGAGGTCCAACCTACTTCCAACGCTTTCCTGCGTCATGTTTCTACCCACTTCTCAGGAGGGGAGAAAAACACACAGACACAATGAATCGTCGATTCCCCCGAAAATGTGGAACAATGCGACAATCCAAAACAGATGGAAATATCTGAGGAATCCTGTTAGTTTTGTGTGTATTTACTTGTGTGCCCCATGGCCCCCTCGACTTCTTCCGGCCGATGGGTGGGGGGACATCTTGGCCAGGGCCACGAACGATACCTCCCAGAGTTTCGTGGCAGCCCCTCGTATTTCCATACAGTGCCGTTTTGAATACATGCTCCACGTGCGGATCACGTATTAAACATAGAGGGATTTAGCATTACAAACAACGATGAGTGCATGCATACATGTATTCATACATGAATACATGTATTCATACATGAATCATGTATTAGAACCCCTATGTGTTAAAAAAAAACCCTATGTATGAAAACCTGCCCTGTACGTCCCTTGCCCTCCCGGGGGCAGCGCACGTGCCTCGGGCTGGGATTTTGTTAGGCCTCCTGCATGGGGTCAGAGTGGATGGGGTCGGAGGATCGCGCCACACCGCCGATGCATCGCGGACGCGGCTCGATGTGGGGCCTCGCTTTCTCCACGCCGACGGCGTCGATGCATCGGCGACGTCGCCGGTGCATCGCAGAACACATCGCCGATGCAATCGGCGATGCATCGGCGATGTATCGGCGATGCGGCGAGGTCCTCAGACCCCATCTATTCGGACCCCATACAGGAGGCCTCCAGATATGCCCCCCCTCTCTTGGACGCCCCCCCCGTGGCCGCCCCCAGATGAGAAAGGGGGCCATGAAATCCGCACCCTTCGTCATCACGCGATTCTCAGCCATCCGACGTCTTTCCTTGTGTGCAATCCGGGGTCCCCAGAAGTCCCGACCCTTTCCCGAGCATATCGCGGTCTTGGGACGGCAGCGGCGGCGGAGGAGACCACGGCGACGGCGACGGCGACGGCGACGACGTGTCCCGCTCGCCCGGACCAGCTCGCCCACGACGACGTCGACGACGTGTCCCGCCCGCCCGACCGACGGGCTCGACGGCCTTCTGCTTCCGTCCTTGCCTGTTATATCCCCCTCTCTTCCTTCGTATTTCTTTCTCGGCCTCCTCCCCCTCCTCCTCCCCCTGCTCCTCATTGTCGCCCAGTCTTCCTTTTCGTTGTTGTTCACACGTTTGCCCTTGTCCCTGTACTTACGTCCTCCCCCTCTTCCCCCTCCTCCCCCTCCCTTGCCCTGCGCTTCCCGCGTCCTCTCTTCCTTACCTTACCACTCGTCGTCTCTTGCCCAAGAGGGGCCCAAAAACGCCCGAAAGGTTTCGTTCCCCAACGGCCTCGCTTCCCTCGGTGCTCGGCGACGACGACGATGCCCTCAGAGCGTCTGGGCGGCGGCCAGGCGAGTCCACCTTCAAAGACGCGGTCCTCCACGCGCCGAATGGGTGGCTGGACCTCTGCCGTGCTCTCTCACGAGGCCCAAACTCGGGGCTGGACAGAACCCCCAACAGTGACACGTCGATTAGTGAATTGTCCGTTTTCGGCTCTCGAGAGGGCGCCGTGGCCGTTATTTTCCAGGCTTGCGCCCGCCGGGTTTGGGCCCGAGGTCGTTTTCACTAAACCACGTTTTGCTAAAGGGGGTTCTGTCCATCCAAACGGTGCGGTGACCACCCCGTGTGGTGAGTCAGCGGGGATGCGGGACGACAGCGCTGTGTAGGGACTCGTGCCGTTCTCCGATGACGCCTCGGGCGACTGGGACCTCCAAGGTCCCCAAACCGTGCGGTGACGGTCCGCGCGGTGAGGTCTGTTCCGCGCGGTGAGGTCTCTGGGGATTCAGATGTCACCACAGGGCTTGTCACCGCACCGTTTTGGGAGACCCCAATCACTGAGCTGTTACCGTAACGCCATCTTCTCGACGGCGACCTCCACGAGGTCCATTCTCGTCCAACCTGACCTGCCCTAGCTTCTCCTCTGCGTAATTTTTGTTTGTACCATCGCCCTTGTCATGGGCTGTGGCCCGCATTATGGCCTAGAGCCTCGATCAAAGCTCACATCACCAACTTTGCATGCACCCTGGATCCGAATCCCCAGACCCCTTCGCGTCGTCACAAGATCGGGGCGGAAGGTTTGCAGCAATGCAT